>JAOTAZ010075941.1:0-14216 GCA_025629785.1 Erythroxylum oxycarpum | reverse complement strand
ATGAAGATCAATGACTAGAATAAAACGAATCTTGATATTTTATGCATATAATTTAATTATGAGTGTATAAGTTGCATGCTTTGTTATATGATTGATATATATATTGGATGTATGTTTTATATATGTGATATTTTACATGCAATTTTGTGATTGATGAGGCAAATGAAATTAAAATCCCTCGTTAAAACATTAAGTATACATTGAGAACGTAATTGTTGTCTTCCAATATTATAAAAATAAATCAGAGTTCTATTTATTGTAGGCTTGTTGAGCAAACTTAAGGCTACTATAACCCAAACATGTTTAGTCTTATGATAATGGGTTATATTTAACTAAATTTTTGTGATTTGGATGAGCTAACTCATGATCACATTAACTTAGAGGCAGGTTAGGAACAACATATTAAATATGTTTTCGGCAAGATTTGTCACCTAAAGGATCTAGAAGTTATATAAGATGTGATTGATAAAGTTGTTTTCTACCTAATTTTGGTCTAGTTGGTCTATTGAGCTAACTCAAAATCAACTCTATTTGAATGAGATCCTAGTCTACTAGAAAGATTCGAGTAATCTTTTTGAATAATATTGACGGCTATTATTTCAAATAAAATAATGGGATTAACTAAATGCATGATTAAAGTCCTAAACTTATTTAGGAGTCATGGCATATAATTTATTACTTGTCTCTCTTACACTTATATTTTGTTCTTAGTGGAATTTACTTTATTTAGTATAGTTAATACTAACTTAGTGAACCCAAGTTCTTGGACATAAGATATGTTTGAGAAGAGTTCTCAAAAGTTAGATAGAAAATTGTATGTCCATTATGTTATTATGCTACAATCAATGTTGAGGATTCAGTGACAAAGTTTTAGAGATATGTCAAAATCATAAAGATGAAAAAATGTATTGACATTTTGAGTTGACTAATATCTTATAAACTTGGAAGACAACATGTAAGATGTTAGCATGATGATAGCAAGATGCAAGAGGTTGCATTGAGTAGGGCTAAAAGGTATAGTACTTTATTGAAATTGTTCCATTTAATTTAGCCTACTTAAAGCATGATTGATAACTACAATTAAAAGGCTTTGGTATATTATGATAATAATTGTCATAAGAAGAAAAATGATTGCATGACTTTTCTTGGCTATAAGTGTAATATCCCACCCCCGATGGGAAGGGTAGAATAGTAATTTGGCAAGGGCTGAGAGTGGTTAGGATTATTTTGAAATATTCATGCATACCCTTATATGTGAATAGTGAAATTTGCACATGAAAATAATTGTACATGCATTCATGACATTTTTCGGTACATGTGCCTAAATGTGATTTTGTTGTGGAAAAATGTGATGTTCATACTTGAAAACTTAATTGGAGTGATTTTTTGTGTATTTTACATTTTTGGGGAATTTTATGGATTTTTCTGGAATATTTCAGAGAAAATTTTCGGACCGAAAAATCGCCAGATGGCGGACCGATTGGGCTCCGGTACTAGAAATGACTGTCCAATGGCACTGGAATTTTTGGTACATGATTTTAGGAATTATTACTTTGAGCCATTGGAATTTTGGGACAAAATTGGAGAAAAAATTGTTTTGGAAACTTTGAGTGTTTAGAAATAAGACAAGTGGCAAGTGACATTTGTCACTTGCCTACTTATGTCTTAAACTTGCTTTTTATATGATTAATCCTAACCTTGGCAAGTCATTGATGGCACTTTCATTGTAAAAAGGGTTTTGATGTTTTAACTTGGCTTTTTCCTCTCCATCTTCGTAGCTTCTTCTCCCTCCCTTTTTATTGACTTAGTTTGCTCATCTTTTCTACTTTCTTGTCCATGCTTGCTCTCCTTTTGTTCACAAAAACAACCTAAGCTTGGTACCCTTAAGATGAGGATATCGCGTATGGTGGTAAAGAGAGTTGGTGAAAAATTTGGAAAATTGAAGGAGTGAAAGCTAAATAGGTAAGGTTGTGTTTTATGGCATAAATTGTTACTTAAATGCATATTTGTGATGTTTGTGCACCTATTTGCATGAGAATTTTGTTAGTTAAAATGGGTAGGTATGTTCTTGATTAATTTAAGAAGGATGAAAGATGAATGAGATAGCTTGTGTAATAGGTAAATGAAGTGTGTTGGATTAATTTTCATGATGTTAGATGAATGGAATGCAAGGAAGGAAAAAAAATTATACTGAGTTTTGACTGAGTGATGTAGCACGCCACCCTCGCAGGGCACGAACTCGGATATCACCATCGATGTCGGGTTCGGGTCACGCAGAAGTGGGGTGTTACAAGTCACTCATGGTCTATTGGTGCAGGGGGATCTAGGAGAGTCGATGCCACATTAAGCAGGAGTGGTAATATCTACCGGTTTGGTTGAGATCAAAGAGATGGCAAGGATTTAAGACAACATAACACTACTAGTGCACTATTAGTTGGATTCGACATCAGGAATAGTTAGAGGTTTAGAGGATGTTTTAATATAAGAGTTGGAGGGTTACAGAGTTGTGCTAGGAGAGTTTATAGAGGACCATATTGGAGACCCACTGGGATCAATCAGGCATGCTATATTTGTGGAGAGTGAAGCACTTACAGAGGAATTGTTTGACAATAAAGAGGAGTTCATAAGTGAGGGCAGAGGAGACAGTACATGGTCAGAGTGGTGTCTTTAGTATGGGTAGAGGTTCGGATAGAATTGGTAGAAAAGGGGGTGGCAGAAGAGTTAGACACGGACCCACAGTGGGTATAGGTACTAGTAGGACATCCTCAACAAATGGTCAAACTCAAATGAGTACCATATGACCTGTCATTTCTGATACAATTATTATTTGATATTAACGTTTATATGTTAGTAGACTTAGAATCTACAAATTCTTACATTTCTTTAAAGATTGCCTCTAGAGTTCTAGGGGAGATTAGTCTGTTAGGTTATGACCTAAAAGTGTGGCTGCTAGTCAGAGACTGTGTGGTAGTAAATAGTGCAAGAAAGGGGAGCCAGTAAGGATTGGTGCAATGGAGCTATCAGTTAACTTAATAGTAATAGATTTAAAAAAGTTTAGTGTGATTCTAGGAATGGATTGGTTGGCACAACATTAACCTGTAATAGATTATGATGCGAAGGAGGTGATGATTAAGTTTTTGGGTAAATCGAAAGTGATATTTGTGGGGGGTCACAGAGTGGTCCCAACATGTGTAACCACAGTCGTGACTACTAGACGGTTGATATTGGATGGATTTAAGGCATATCTAACTTATATTATAGATATGAGGGAGGTGAGCCCTAGGTTAGAGGATATTCCTGTGGTGAGGAAATTTTCAAAGGTATTTTTAGATGATGTATCAGGTTTATTGTCTCAACTAGAGATAGATTTCACCATTGAGATTAAGCTTGGAGTTGTACCAATTTCCATTGCAACTTCCAGGATGGTTGTTATTGAGTTACATGAGTTAAAAAGGCAGTTAGATGAGTAATTAGAAACATGCCTTATTAGACCAAGCACATCACCTTAGGAAGCTCTAGTATTGTTTGTGAAGAAAAACGATGGCAGTATGAGACTTTGCATGGATTACCAATAGTTAAATGATAGTTGGCATTTGTACATACTTTTCTTAGGATAATTTGTTAGTTAATTGTAATAAATTGATTGTTTTTAACTTGTTTAGCTTATTTTTTATCTTTGTTTCATATAATTGCATGATTATGTATGAATGTATGTGAATATGCATGAATGTGTGTGAATTAGGTCTTTAAGATTAGTTTTTGCATGAATTTTGCATGACATTATTGCACATTTTTTCTTACATTATGTTAGTATAAATTGTTGGCCCCCAAAAATTTTTTATTATTTTATTGAAATTAAGCATGATGTAAATAAATTATGAGATTGATGGATTAAATTTTGGAGTTAATTATTTTTGTTGGTAAATCAGTAGAAAATTTTATACAAATATATAAGGTTATGTACAAATCTGAGGAGACCTAATTATTATGTCTATGTTAGTAGGATTTTTCTTTTGTATGTTGTATTAAGTCAATGGTATGGCTTTTGATATGTAACTAAAGTTGTTCAACTAATTTGAATTAAGAAATGAAATGGGGTTTTGATGTAGTTCTCTTATGTATGTTCATTATTAATTTCCTTGTTTAGATGGTGAATTGTTGTTAGCAATAGACTTGTATGTGTTGTTTAAAATGTTTGAATGTTGGGTTTCTGGGTCTTGTCCGAAGACTTCGCCACGACGAGGCTCACTTTCGTAGTGGCAAAATTTTCCCGAAGAGTTTTCTCATTGAACCTCAGGAGTTCGCCACAACGAACATCTCCCGCAAGGCATTCGCCGAGGCGAACCCGTAACTTTCAACACTGTCAATCCTTCGACTTTGCATGCTTCCGACTTCCTATTCGGGTGATCCTTACCCGACGGCCCTGAGCGGTTGCCTCGGAATAAAGAACGAGACTCGAGCCCAACATGAATTGCATGTATTTGGGCATGATTATGTGATTAATTTTGTTGTTAATCAATAGGTTTTAAGGTGGTTTTGAGGGATGGAAGGATGGAAGAACCAAAGAGAAAGCAAGTCATGTAACCTAAAGAAAGCTTGAATTTTCCTAAGCCGACCCATCACTAATGTTAAGCTTTCGTAAGATACAATTCTTATTGGATATTTTTTGTTTTTAATCCAAAAGAAAGAGGATAAATTCAATTTCAATTTGATGAAATAAAGGCCCAGTTTGGATAAGATATCACGGATTGAAGTCAAGACAGAAAACAAAGTTTTCTGGAAAATTCCTGCTAGCAACTTTCTCCTTTCTACATCGTTTTAAGCATTAAATGGGTTATAAAAACTCAATTTTAAACCCTAGAAAAGGAGGAGGTCGTGAAAGACATCCAAGGGAGAGAGAAGAATGCATGTTTTAGAGAAAAACCAAGAGAATTCTCGGTGGAATCAAAGGATTTCAAGGAGACACAAAGCTACCACCATAAAATTCCAACTTTGTTCTTCAACATATAAGCCTTACTTCTTCTCTTTTCTTGCTTCTTTCTTGTATTTTGTTGATTTACAAGGATGTATGGATATGTTATGAACATGTTGGATGAGATTTTGATGGATTTCTAAGTAGTTATTAGGGTTGTTATTGCCTAAACTATGTAGTACCTCACTTTATTCAACATTATGGATATGCTTGATGTTGTTTGACGTTTATGGTATATGGCTGTTCATACTTATCTCACATAGAGATATGGAGTTAAGAAATATGTTAGTAAGTGTCATGAGAGTGTAAGAACACCATATATCAAGTTACCTTGCCATTTGGAGAGAGATCTTGAATGGAAAAGTGGTTGTCCAAAAATATGTTCATATCCTTTTAATGGTTAAGTGAAAAATGGGAAGTGAGAGCTTACATAATTCATTTACATCATCAAATAGGGCTTATTTGGTTCAAGTAATGAGAGTGAAAGCACCAAGACATTAGGAAATCTTGGACTAAACATAATGAACATTGCTAAAGTAAGAGAATACATAGTTAGGTACTCACAATCTTAAGTTATTAAATTGATACTTTGATTCACCATTTTCTAAATTTATGTTCTTACTTTTATGACAATCCTAAAGTGTGTATGTATGACTCTTAATTTTTATATTTTGGATCTTTCAAATTTAATTATTTAAGTTTCCTGAACAAAACAAAATTTGAATCATTTCGGTGACTAACCAATCCCTGTGGGACGATATCTATTTATACTGCAATTTTTGATCTGTATACTTGCAAGATAAGAGTTTTTAACTTAAAATTTGGAAAATTACCTATCTCTAAACTGGGTGACAATGAAGAACAAATACATGTTGCTGAGGATAAATGATCTTTTAAATCAGTTGAAAAGAGCTGTCATATTTTCCAAGATTTACTTGAGATCGAGATACTTGTAGTTGAGAATAATAAGTCAAGTATTCCAAAAATAGCTTTTTTGTACTTGGTATGGTTACTATGAGTTCCTAATGATGCCTTTCAGATTGACTAATGTACCATCCGCATCTGTGACATTGATGAACAAGATTTTTCAAGAGTATCCGAATCAGTTTGTGATAGTGTTCATTAATGATGTATTGGTGTATTCAAGGAGTAAAGAGGAGCATCAGCAATATTTAAGGATTGTGTTATAGATTCTGAAGGAGAGACAATTGTATGCAAAGTTGAGTAAGTGTGAATTTTGGATGGAGTGGGTTGTTTTCCTTGGATATGTGGTGTCCCAAAAAGGAGTTATGCCTGATCCAACTAAGGTAAAGGCAATTATGGTGTGGAAGTCGCCTAGAAATATAGCAAAGGTAAGGAGTTTTTTGGGACTTGTTGGGTATTATAGGAGATTTGTAAAAGTATTTTTTATGATAACTAACTCGTTGACTAAGCTACTGAAGAAACGAGTTCAGTTTGAGTGGACCAATTAGTGTCAAGAGACTTTTTAGGAGCTTAAGTAGAGATTTACTTGTAGCTCAATTCTAGTGCTACCATCAAGTGGTGGAGGTTTTGAGGTATATACTGATGCTTCAAGGATAAGTTTGGGGTGTGTATTAATGCAGTATGGAAAAGTGATAGTTTATGCCTCTCGTCAGTTGAGATCACATGAGTTGAATTATCCTACCTATAATTTGGAGTTAGCAGCGATTGTTTATACCCTTAGGATTTGAAGACATTCTGAATCCTTACAGATCATAAAGGCCTTAAATATATCTTAACTCAAAAGGAGTTAAACTTAAGTTAGAGAAGATGGATCAAGCTACTGAAGGATTATGATTGTACTATTGATTTCCATCCAGGCAAGGCTAATATAGTGGTGGATACTTGAAGTAGGAAAAGATTAGGGGTAATGGTTGGTTTAAGTGGACATAGCATGACACCATTGGTGGAGTTGAGAACACTAAATGCAATATTAGAAATTAATTGTGTGAGTGATTTAATGGTGACATTACAGGGTCAACCAGAATTGGGAGATAAGATCAAAAATGTAACATCCCATCACTTGAATTAAGATTAAAATAGCGTTTATTAGAGATTAATGAGAAATTAGGAAGCATAATTCATACTCGTGCATCATTGTATATTCACACACATGTGAATATTTATTTTGAAACATTAAAAAATTTTGTACATGCATGCATTGATATTTTTGGGTATAATTAATTGTTTAAAATGAAATTAAAATATGAATTGTGAATTATTGGGGCTAAAAATTTATTTGGAGAATAATCTGGTTATTTCAAATTTTAAGTGAATTTTTTAGAATTTCTGAAAATTTGAGTATTTTTTTGGATTTTAAAAAAATAAAATAAAATAAAATAAAAATAATAGACCAGTGAATGACACTTATAGAACATGCAATATAGCCACGTGGTGTATGGGTTCGGTGTAGCTCATTCCTTTGTTATCTCTACACCGAAAGCATTGTTAAACAAAAACAACTTTCTTCTTGTTTACCAACACCGAAACACTAGCTGCTCACTCCGTGATTCACCCACACTGCCGAAAGTTTTGTTACATCAAGTGATTTTGGTAATAATTTAATGGTATTTTGGTGATGTTTGAACTTGGCTAAATGGGTTATGATTAAATGAAGAAAAAGTGTAGATGTTAGTGAACATAAATGCATATGTTTGAGAATTAGAAAAGTGCAGAAAAATGGAAACAGGCATGCATATGTTGGTTTCGAAACTGGATGGGAATCTTAGATTTTTGACTTATTTTTTGTTGTATTGAACTGAAAAGAAAGTGGTATAAAGAGGACATAAGAGTAGTGTGGTATTGTGTTTTAAGAAGGATTAAGATTATGGAAAAATATGTTCTGGTGAGGGAAGAAAAAAATGTAGAAGTGCAGAAAGTTGGGAACAAAAAAAAAAGTAGAGAGAGAGTGTGTGTATGTGTAGTTTTGGCTTTTGGTGTTTATGTTTCACCTTTGGATTTCTTTTGAATTGTTTTTGTTAAGATGAAAGTTTGTGAAGTTTTAACTTCAGGAAGATGTGAAAATTAAGATATATGTTCTGTTAAGAATTTTTACTGTTCATGGAAACAAAACTTACATTAGAGAAGGAAAGAAGAAGGTGATGGATTGTTGTATGACGTTCATGTTGAAATGTACATTTGAACTAGAGTAAATTGAATGGAATGGGAAGTAGAAATGTGGAGATAAATCTAATAGAGAAAAATATTGAAATAGGTTCTGTTTTGGGTTGAAACTCATTTTGCAAAAGTGCAGCTGATGAATATAAATGCAGAAAATGATGAATAACTATATATAATTCTGTTTTTGATGTTATGCTTAATCTGGTTATTTTTTGAATTGTTTGAGTTATGATGAGCTAAAATGGAAGTAAAAGTGTTGGATAGAGTGTCATATGTGTTAATTGAATAAGATAGAAAAAAAAAGAAGAGAAAGAAGAGGAGAAGTGCAGTTCAGTGAAGAAGATGAAGGTTGGTGTTTTAGAGGGAGAAAAGGTGGTGGTTGTATATATGGGTATGAGCTAGAGAATTTCATTTAACAGCCTTAAGTCTTTTGGCTATTTTCATCCGAACTCCAAATAACTTGAAACTTGGATCAATGGATTCCTAAGACATTTTTCTTTCTCTCCAAAAAAATTTACAGTTATCTGAATTGATTTGAAAATGATTGATAAGATGAAAGTGTGGAAGTCTGTTGGATGTTATGAATTGGAAAAATTTTCATGATCAGACTTCGGTTTTCAAATTATAACTTGAGCTTTAGATTTTTGAATGAGTTCATTTTTTATTCATATTAAACTAGAGACATATTTATACAACCTTTGGGAAGAGGTCGAATTTTAATTCTGCCTCTAAGATTTTCAAAATTTCCATGTAAGTGAGTTGTAGCTTAAGCTGAAGCACTATTAGGGACAGAAATCATGTCCTGTGATTATTGAATAAACTGTATTGATGTGGGCCAAATTAGGCTGAGTTGTCTTCATCAAAGTTATAGCTTATTCTCTTAGCTTTAAATTGCTATAAAGTTTTTAATTGTTGGATATCTGAGCTGAAAGATATGGGTTGTACAATTAGAGGGTATGATCATGTACTAGCCAAAAGTTTAAATGTACACAGTCTGTGGTATTTTGAGCGTTACTCATTGAATACTAAATCAAATTAAATGATTTTGGAGGCATTAAACACTTAAGACACTGTAGAACAACTTTTCAGAAGGAGGTGTTGCCTAATTTTGTCATTTACCCTATCAGATTAATTATGCAAAGTTGACCCAAAATTATATGGGTAGAAAATCTGAAATGGTCAATTGGTTTATGAAATTGATTTCACATTGTTTTATTTTTGTTCAGATTATAAGTACCAAAGGATATTAATGAGGGATTTGATATCTGATCGATTTAATGATAAGAATTACAATAAGATACCCATAATTTGTCATTGCATATGCATTGTACATAGTTAGTTGACATGAATGTGCATTAATGAATACAAAATTGTGCAATATTGTGATATATGTATGTATTATATGTATAGAGGAGCACACTGAACGACCACATCTAGACGTTGTTGGGACATCTAGGCAACAGCCGTTTGGAGCATACAGTGAGTAACCTAAGATGGTCTCACCATTTTGTTTTGTACATTATTGAACTGTATTGCGATCTTATTGAATTGTACTGAATTGTGTTGATTATGTATTGGATTCCAAACAATATTTGTCCGAGGCGTTTGGATGAATGAAAATGATATTGGAAGTGCTACTTGAATGTTAATGCGTCTGCCTAAATGACTTTCTGATTCTCAACTGAAAGGTTGAATTCCGGACCTAGTCCGATGACCATTGTTGTTACTGTCATTGATACTATGATTGATATACTGTTATATTACATGCAAATGAAAGTGATTGAATTGATGACTGAATTATGGCACGTACTGCATTCCAATGCATGTAATATAAAGGAGTTGTGACTGATGTGACTATTGATACTGTTACTGATATGAGCTTTAAGCTCTCGCATATGTGGTTCGAGCTTATGGCTCGTTGTGATCAATGAGTCATAGACTAACTAACTGAGCCTGATAATTTGGGATACTGTAAAAGCACACAGTCACGACAGAATAAAAAGGAATGTGAATCTCATACATGTCGCATTAGCATAAAATTTGATTTTAATGAATGATTTGCAAAGTTGTGTGAATTTTGTTATATGATTGAACTGTGTATCTGAGAAATGATTTATCTGTGATAGTATTTGATACTTATTAAGTGGAGTTGAGTTGTATGATTACATGCTATACTTGATCTCGTTTTATGTCATGAGTGAACCATCGAGGATGGTTACTCTACTGAATTCGCAAAACTCATAAAAATTGCACCGTTGCTTTTCAGGTTCAAGAGTGAGACGATCTAGCTTCTAAGACTCTGTTGAAGCGTATTTTGTGCAACTGTTATAGTCAAATTTGGCTCAAAGGTCGGTCAGCTGAGATTGAGGACTTAGCTTTTATTTTCATGTTTATTGTATTTGGTGTGTACTAAGTTGTTTAAGCTCATAGGGTAATGTTGTAAACCTTGGGTGGTGTGGTGTTATATGAAACGATGTAAATTATGGATTTTGACTATTGTGATAACATTTAGAGTTTACAAAAAAAAGGTGTGATCGATGGTTTAGTGTATGATGCCATGTTATGTACAGTGAAGATAAGATAGGTAACATGTCATTTCTAACAGGCATGTACACATGTACCGGATGGAAACACGTGCATATGTCAGTTGGGAATGAGGTGTTACAAAGATGGATATGATTTAAGCTAATATAGAAGAGGAAAGAGAACTAACTACGATAATATTCTTAAATAGGTTGAATTGAGATATAGCCAATATAGTGGAGTTACAACACTATATGAAGTTAAAAGAAATTATGCATATGACGATGACAGTGGAGAGGCAACTCAAATGTAAAGGAGTATTAAAGTATCCCACTAGTACTAATAACTCTTAGAGGCATAATTTAAAAAAGGACAATAAGAGCTTTTGTAAAATAAAAGCAAAGCTACATAAGTTTAATAAGGGTAAAGGTAAGATTAATTCTCAACCCTTTCGAAATAGAGATATTAAATATTTTATATTATTTATGAATAAGATATATTGTCTTGCAATGCCTAAATTAGAGGTTTTATAACCATGACAGATGATGGAGAGGTAATGAGTAAGCGTGATTTAAAGGAGAAAGAGGCTAAACCATTATTGGAGATCCCTAATGGTTAAGGTGATGAGTGTGCTATTAAGGATGAGATGTTAGTTGCCAAAAAAGCATTAAATCATCAAATTAAGGAGGATGAACTAAAGCAAAAAGAAAAATTGAAAACATTTTTTTGTACTAGATGTCTCATTCACAATAAGGTACTAGATGTCTCATTCAGAATAAGGTATCTAGTATGAATATTAATGAAGGGTGTACTAACATAAGTAGTACTACTTTTGTGGAAAAGTTAGGTGGTCTACTAAGAAGCACCCAAAACCATACAAATTTAAGTGACTTAATAAATATAAGGAGATCAAAGTGGACAAACGGGTGTTAGTATCATTATTTGTTAGGAGGTATAAGGATGAAGCCTTATATGGTATGGTACTTATGCAGGCTAGTCACATGCTATTGTGAATACCATGGCAATATAATCAGAGGGTGATGCATAGTTAAATCAAGAATAGGTTCATTTTTGGGAAGGATGATAAACACATTAGTCTTTTCCATTTAAGATCATAAATAAAGTCCACCAAGGCTAGTTGAAGTTAGGTAGAGAGAATAAAGAAAGAAATATTGGAAGAGAAAAGAAGAAAGTGAGGCAGAGAGCTTAAAAGAGAGAGAGTTGGTTATAAGTAAAAAGAGAGGGATAATGAGAACTTCGAAAACGAGAGAGAATTAGAAATAAAAAATAAAGAAATAAAGGACTTGTTATGCGAAAAGAGTGATATTTTTATACTAACCAACCTACGATTATAATTTTATAGAAAGAGGCTTATTTTAATGTCAAAGAGCTCAATACATCTCTTTTTAGTATCATAGGAGTATGAGGATATGCTAGCTAATCATGTCCCTATTAGATTACTATTTATTGAAGGAATTGAATATCAAATTAACTTTATACTGGTGGTTATTATTTCTATTAAACCTACTTATAAGAGCAATCCAAAAGAGACAAAGAAGTTGCAAAAACATTAGAAGAGTTGATGGCTAAAGGCTACATAAAGAAAAGAATGAGTCCTCATATGGTGTTTGTAGTGTCCCCTTATTGCAAGGTATACATCAGGACGCCCGTAGGTCATACCGATACATATCCTACGATAAGAGTGCGCCACAAACAATCACTACTATACTTCATATGGCATCATAATAATAAACATCAATATAAAATCACGAACTTTTTTTAAAACAAAATTTTCCTCACTTCATTTCATTAAAATCAGAAATTTATACAACTGTCAGGTTTTCACTGTCTGTACAACACTCCAAAAACCTAGTACAATATGCTATTAAAATAAAGAAAATACATCAACTCTATCTACGTCAACCCAAAAGTCCCAGCTAACTGACCTGTGAGCCATGACTTCTCTCGCTAAAAGATCTACACGGATCAAAAAGTCCCTCTAGAGCTAGGGGTCTACTCTCGGTCCTGAAAATATGTTGCAATTTTGGGTAAGTTTGCGAACTCAGTGAGGTAACCATCATCGATGGTTCACTCAATTCATGCAACGATCAAACATATCACAGATATTTCATAAGTGCACATTGATCAAAAATACTATATGATCGCATAAGCAACACTGATTTCATAATTTCACATTGATAAAAAATACAATATAATCACATAATCAACACTTTTATTTTTCACATAAACATAAGGCATTCCGCCTTTCACTCAATCAAAGAGATTAAACCAAATGCATATGAAATGCTCATGTGACACTGTTCCAATTTATTACGGTGTTGTGACCGAGCGCCTGCACTTTCCTAATATGGGCACATTAATCGTTGAGCCTGGGGCTCTGAATTACTGTGGGGCTCGAGGCCCGAATACAAGCGTTGAGGTTTTAGCTCTCGATGGCTGCTCTGGTCACAATTGTCATTATCTGATCATGCATTCATGAATGAAATGCATATGTCACAAGTAAGCAGTATATATATTACAATCAATCACAATTTATCACATCATAAGCAAATAGGTCACACATTCCCATACAAATAGCACTTCTTTGTCATAGCTCCCCAGTGCATTAGACCTTCTGTCCGGAATCCACAATCAGAAACAAAACTTAAACCCACCATTATTCGCCACAAGATTATAAACAATTAATAATTGAGAGAACCATCTAGGACACTCACCAATAGCTTCTGAGCTAATGCCTGGAAGTCTCGGCAATGTCTGTGGGTTGATGTTCTAATGTGCCTCTATAACAATTCAAATACACATATTTTACCAAATGTACAATCAGAAATGTCTAATAATACACATGTAGAAATTGAAATGTGTATAATGTACGTTCGTGACATTCCCAATTTTATCCCATAAGTCTCATCACAAAATTTTTCTCTAAATATTAGAGATCTAAAGACACCAAAATCACTCAATTCGGATCTTTATAGGTCCAATTATTGCTAAGGCATTGACTAGAAATTTAATCCCTTATTCTCAATTTGATTTAAAAAATTCACTAATTCTCATAGACAGGTAGATAAATATCTTACGAATCCAACGCCTCGAGTCAAGTTAATCGGAGGTCGGATGAAAAAGTGATACACAAAAGAATAGCAAAAGGGTTAAATTAGAACAAAAATAAGAAAATTTGCACTTAATTCCGTCTCTTCTACCACAGTGCCTAACATTTCACACAAGTGTCCAAAAATCACAAATGAGGTCTCATTGAAAAGATCACAGAAAACCCTAGAAGTGCCTTCAAGGTCTCACAAACCAATTTCACCTCTAAGGGTGTCAAAAATTTAATCAAAGTTTTTGCCTAATCACAATTTTCCAAAACAGTACAACATTCTTCTAAAAATCATATCTTCCCACTACCTTTGTCAAAAATTACAAGCTTTATACCAAAAGAAAGATCAGAACATATTCTACAACTTTCATGAACAACTTGAAAGCAAATTCAACCTCTAAATGGGTCAAAATCTCAATCAAAGTTTCTGTCCAACAAATGTCATCCTGAACAGTAACACAA
>JAOTAZ010075913.1:0-14223 GCA_025629785.1 Erythroxylum oxycarpum | reverse complement strand
CAATTCGGATCAGAAATGAAGAAGTTATGGCCGAAACACTTTCAGGCCAAAACAACCTCGAGACTGTACACTATACCGAACTTCATTCCAAAATCTGAACGTCTTAGGGGCTGAATCTCGGTCAGACTTCTTCATAACATTTGTAGCCCCATGTCTCTAGTTTAATTTGCAACTTGAATCACCTTAATCCGAGCTCTATAGCTCCAGATATCTCCAAAATACTGATCGATGCTCAGACTTTTCCTTCCGTCTGCTTTTCCTCCGTCTGCTTTTCTTCCGTTTGCTTTTCTTCCGTCTGCTTTTCTTCTGTCTGCTTTTCTTTCATCTGCTTTTCTTCCGTCTGCTTTTCTTCAGCCTGCTTTTCTTCCGTATGTTTTTCTTCCGTCTGTTTTTCTTCAGCCTGTTTTTCTTCGGTCTGCTTTTCTTCGGTCTGCTTTTCTTCCTTCTGTTTTTCTATCTTCAAACTTCGAATGCTTATAACTTTTTACTCCGAACTCCAAATTGGACAAAATTGGTGTCTATTTCATAAAGAAAAGACCGATCTAAAATTGTTAAGCAGGATTCAAAGTCCAAATTGGTCTCTAAAGGGGTCAAACATGCACTCAAAGGTGACTAGTCAATCGGCTTCACACTAAAAAGCATCAGAACTTCCGAAAATCATAACTTTCTACTCCCTTGTCAAAAAATTTCATACTTTTTATCACTGGAAAGATAAAACACCATACTACACTTCTCATAAAGGGCCTAAAAGCCAATTCCATCTCTAACAAGCTCAAAACTGGTATGCAAGTTTCTGCCATGACTACAAGTCAATGACCTAACTTCAGTCCAATCTTTGAAAATTCATAAGTCCCAATTCTGGGATGGGTAAAATAGTAAATTGGCTAGGTGTAAGAGTGATTCGGACTGAATTGGAAAATGTCATGCATACTGGTATTGGTCAATAGTGAGTTTTTGCACATGAAAAATAATTGTACATGCATACATGACATTCCCAGTAATTGGACCTAAACGGCATTCTATTGTGATTAATGTAGAAATTGTGTTTGAAAAATTTATTGGACTAAGCTTTGGTGTGTTTTATATTTTACGAGAATTGTAGGAATTTTTCTAGAATTTTTCGGAGAAAATTTTCGGACCGAAAAAAATCGCGAAGTGGCGAACCGACTTGTTTTCGGTATCGAAATTGCTATCAAATGGTATTGGCCTATTAGATATTTTGTGGTAGGGTTGAAATATGGACCCTTAAAAATGGATTGAAAATTTATTTGGTATTTGGATTTTTTTTTTTATCAAATTTTTGATTGGTAGTTTGACTTTTCCTTATTTCTTCCTCCAATTGCCAAGTGTACCTTCATTTAATGCATTGTTAGCCTATATATTCTCGTTTCTTCTAAGATGAAGGAAGAAAAACTTGAATTATTTGCTTTATTCTTCAAGTCATCCGAAACTTCCATCTCCTTCTTGGTTTCTCCATCGATTTTGCTCATATGGGATGGAGAAGAAGTAGGGTAGTTGGAAAATTTAAGGATCTTGAAGAGTTGGAAGCGTAGTAGGTATGCAAATGAGGTGAGGTTTGTGCCAAATGAAACTTTAGTTGATTGACTACAATTTCTTGTGAAATAGGTGTTGGCTAATTTTAGCCTTAAGAGACTGAATTTTGGCTTGGAAAGTTAATGGTATGTATTGTATGAACAGTATCCGAATGTAGTCATCTGAAACTTTGGTGATTTTTCTAGATTTATGTAGAGGGAATTAGTGAAAATGGTCTTCATGAAAGTTGAAGCCTATCAAGTTAGCTTTCCATTGCCACTAATTTTGCAATTTTTTGATATGTATATTGGGAGATATGAACTGTTGACTATTGACTGATTTTGTGTATTTTGGTACAACCTAGCCTAAGTGTAGAGTTTGTGAACATTCTGATTGGAAACAATTTTAGAGATTTCTGTGAATTGAATTGGCTTCAGTAATCTTCTGAAACGTTGTAGAGGAATCAATTACCTTGAAAATGGTATATAGCATGCAATTTTTACATAACAGAATTGAGACTTACGAATTTTCAAAGATTGGACTGAAGTTAGGTCATTGACTGCTGATCAGGGCAGTCCTTTTCATGCTAGTTTTGAGATTGTTAGAGATAAAATTGGCTTTGAATCCCTTCATGAGAAATGTAGTACTGTGTTTTATCTTTCCAGGGATATAAACTAGTGATTGTTTTGACATTTGTGCAATGAGTTATGCTTGTTGGAAAATTACTGTTCAGTTTAGGTCAACTGTAGGGGCAGCATCATTCACTGAATTGTTTGACCCATTTAGAACTTGAATTTGATTTCATATTGTTCATGAAAGTTGTAGGTATTGTTTTGATCTTTCTATTGGTATTTATTTGGTACTTTTTAACTGAAGAAATGGGAAGTTATGGAGGCATTAGGGTTGTGTTTGTTTATGATTGGATTCCGGACGGAAAGTCCAATGAATTGGGAGAACTGACATAGAAGAGTTTCTGATTGTGATTCTATGAACTAAATTGCTTATACTGTATTGAATTCAATTGTGAGATACTGTACTGTGATTAATTGTGATATACTATGATCAACTGTGATATTAATGTGATTAATTACTAACTATACTGTATTTCATTTAGTTGCCTCTATTGGGGCAGACTGATTTATACAGACTGTTAATTGGGCATATGCATTGCATACATATTGGACTGAATAACTGAATACCTGAAATGCCTTTTTGTTGTATATAATGATATGATACCATTGATTGTGATATTACTGTGACTGTAATATTACTGTAATGTGTTTGTATGATGCATGAATTGGGCGAACCATCTATGATGGTTCATCACTGAGTTCGCAAAAACTCAAAAAAATTTTGCATCTATTTTTCAGGTCTTGAAGAATACCCCATTTGACACGGAAGTATGTCTATTGTAGGCCAGTAAAGGATAGAGGTCGGGATCAGTTCGCGTCGGTATTAGTGTTTCATAATTGTATTTTGAAATCTCTGTAAAAGATGCTTGTATTTATAAGGAGCCCAATTTGGTTATGGCTTTTTGTTTATTAAATGATTGTAAAGTATTGTTGAATGTTTGTAATAACTGAAAATGATTGTATTAACTGAACAAGTTTATTTACGAACGTGGGCTCTGATTGTTTACTGTCTATTCCGCACGAATGAATGTCTTAAAAAAATCATATACTGAGTTTTGACTGACTGATGTAGCATGCCATCCTCGCGGGGCACGGACTCGGATATCACCAATGATTTCAGGTTTGGGTTATGAGGGAGTGGGGTGTTACATGTATCGTGAGAATTGTTTATGCGTGCCTAATTGTTCATTGTGTGAATTATTTGTGCTTGAAGCCCACAGTGGAGTACATATAGGGCACTTTGGTGTCGCTAAGACCTTGGACATATTGCATGAGCACTTTTACTGGCTAGGAATGCGAAAGGATGTAGAACGCATTTGTGCCTATTGCATTGCTTGTAAGCAAGCTAAATTGACCACTAAACCTCACGGCCTATACACGCCCTTACTCGTACCTAGTCATCCTTGGATGGATATTGCTATGGACTTTATTGTATGGTTGTCAAAAACCAAAAGGGGTGTAGATAGCATTTTTGTTGTTGTGACTAGATTTAGTAAGATGGCTCACTTTATTGCTTATGAAAAATTGATGATGCCATGCATGTTGCTGATTTGTTCTTTAAAGATGTTGTGAGATTGCATGGTATTCCTAGGTCAATAGTTTCGGATAGGGACACCAAGTTTTTGAGTCATTTTTGACATTTTTTGTGTTGGAAATTAGGTACGAAGTTGTTGGTTTCTACTACTTGTCACCTATAAACCGATTGTAAAATAGATGTTGTGAATCAAACGTTAGGGACTTTGTTGCATGATGTGATAGGAAAAATTTGAAGATGTGGTCTATTTGCTTGTCGTTCATTGAGTTCGTTTATAATCTTAGTGTGCATTCTACTATCGGTTATTCTCCTTTCGAAATTGTATATGGCTTTAACCCTTTAACTGTATTGGACATGTGCCTTTACCTTTGCTTGAGTTAACTAGCCTAGACGAAGAGAGGAAAGCTGAGTTGGTTCAAAAGTTGCATGAGAAAGCTACGCAACATATAGAGCGCAAGAATAAGGTTTATGCACACTAAGCCAATAGAGGACGCAAAGAGGTGATCTTTGAACCCGACAATTGGGTTTGGTTTCATCTTCACAGAGAGAGGTTTCATAACTATAGGGGGTCCAAGCTTGAACCGCAAGGAGATGGTCCTTTTCAAGTCTTAGAAAGGATCAACAATAATGCCTATAAAATTGACTTGCCTAATGAGTACAACGTGTCTACTAATTTTAAGGTTGCTGACTTGTCTTCATTTGATATGGATGTAGATTCAAGGGTGAATCTTTCTGACGAAGGAGGGGCTGATATGAGCAAGGCTACACATGACGGATATATCGACAGATATCAAGATCAATGCGGTGCTAATTGAGACTTGATATTACCTCCTAGTCCCGCAAGTCGGAATAGACTTAAAAGATTCAAGGCCATGTTAAATTCATTCGTGGCTAACGTGGTTGATGAAGGACTTTGACAGAATCAAAATCCTCGCTCGCAACGTTTGTTTGTCAGTTTGAGCCAAGTTCTGGGCTCGAACAGCCCTTGACGTATGCACATGATAGACAGGTACACTAGCGCCCATCAGGCCTAGGCGCATACGTCGGTGCCCAGCAGGCTAGACATTAGGTGCGTACGCCAGCACCCTTGCTCGTCAGGCACACCCTAGACCAGGCACATTTCTTGACCTCTTTTGCTTTGGGTTATTTTTCTATTATTTTTAGGACGTTTCAGAAATTATTATTTTACCTATTTATGCCAAGGATGTTGGCCCAATTTTGAGTTATTTTGGCAATTATAAATAGTTGCCTTGACATTATTTTAAGGAACACACTTTGATAATTTGAGAGCTTTGTGAGGAGTTTTCTTCACGTTCTTGTTGTTCCACGAACTCCTAACTCTACTTATCAATTAATCTCAATTATGGTGTACTGTTTTGTTTCAATTTTCTTGGTTTATTTTTTTGTCTAGGTTGTTTGGAAAATAATGATCCTTGAGGTCTAGAAAAGTATCAAAAACCTTGCATATCTAGTTTGTTTAAAGGCTTCCGAATTATATCAAGATTAATCTCCTTGCATGCACCTTTCATCTGGGCTTCCTCCAAATCTTCTCCATTCTTTGATATCTAATCTCAAACACTAACAAACACTTCAAAGCACCTTAAACATACAAAATTAAAGCTCAATAACATGCTCTAACCCACATAACACTCAAAACATAAATATCTAACTAACTAACACAATTTTAAACCTAAACATGCATGAAGTAATTAATTAACAACTAAAAACATAATAAAATACCTATTAAAACATTATGCAACTTACAACTATCATATCCCCACACTTGAACTTTTGCTTGTACTCAAGAAAAAGAATAAAAGAAACAAAACACAAGCACATCAAACGACAACATACATATATGCAATAATGGTACAATGGCATTGAACTTCAAGAAATAAATTTAAATACAAACCAAATCCTTCAAGTTGTTCTAACTTACTATTAACTTATGAAATTTGTGTCTAAGAACTTGAGACTAAATATACATACTGATCAAGACTTAATGTCAAATTCATTCATTCCTACCACTCACACACATACATTGATAATTAGTTAGTAAATTAAAATAGTAACTATATTTAAGTAGCTTTTCATGAGAAGTCATGATATTCACAAAGATAGGTAGGATTTATTAAACTACACACTATTTTTATTAATTTTCATTAACATGAACCTAGGTTACTCAACTAGGTCATCTTTTTACTAAACAACTTAGTTTGAATGTCATTATAGCCTTTTGATACGAAGGCAAACATTTGGGATGAATGTCACCTGGTTACTCAACTATATCACATTCTTAACTAGCTATTAGTTCTATTTATAAACCAATTTGTTTCAAAAGGGGCCAGTAGAATAGTTATTTATTAAATAAAAAGAATTTTTTTAAAAAAATTTATTTTCTTGCCTACATCATTTCTTTAGCTAATCATTCTCATGAAAAGATACTAATAATTCTACTTATTTGATTGACCTAAATTATAAATGAATGTGTCAAATTCCTAGGGTGAACAAACTAACATCATTTCCTAATTAACATGCATATTTAACCAAAGAAACCTAGGACATTAATTTCACAAGCTAATAAATCTTAGCCTTCTAAAAGACTACGTTTAAAGCTAAACTGATTCTATTAAGTCTTAGCCATTAACACATTCACACGAGTCACATCATTCAAACCTAAACAAAACTAACATATAATATGGAAAATTGACACCCAAAATAAAAAATACAATGCACACAACCCTCCCCATACCTAGACAACACATTTTCCTCAATGTGAGGAAAACAAACAAAAAATAAAAGTGGGTAAATAAAACACAGTAAGAAGAAAAACACAAAAAGAAATAAAAGATAAATGTTAGAGTATAAAACCCCTCATGGTGATTGACGTAGTGATGGTGTTGTCATCCAAAATCAACTTTTTTTGACTCTCTCGATTGATGTCCTATCTTATAATTGCTTCAAAAAGAATAAAAGAAATAGCAAGCGAAACCATTTGAAATCATTAAAACTTACTTTTGGAATTTAAAACAAGTCTAACTACACAACAATTTCAATATAACTACCAAACATGCTAGTTTATGGTCATTAACGTAACCTTGCATCTATTAAAACTTATTTGGGATCAATTATGAGTGGCTTGCTTCCACCAGTGTTTCCTAATTTCAGCTTCATAGCGTATAAATAAGCTAGAAATTGTAAGATAATCAAATGGAAAATATTGATAAAGTTAAGAAAACCAATTAAGTCTAGTAATGTCATTTTTACTAACAAACTGTTGATAAGATAGGGAACAAAAAAACTCCCTGAATCTTATATTGAACCCAGCAGTTTGTCCTATAAGAGGGTGAGTTTTTCTTGTTCGTCCTTATTCACCCCCATCTCCTCTTTTTCTTTCATTTCATAAACAGAGACTTTCGTATCTTCTTCAACCTCTATGTCATGTATCTTCGGTTCTTCATTTTCTTCCTTTTTAGCTTAACAAAACTTCCTTATATACTTTAAACTCAATTTTCATTGTCTTCTGCTCTTTTTCCTCTCGCTCCTTTAAAGATTCGACTTCATCAATTCTCATAGATGAGCTACCCTCCTTTAGATTCTTTAATACCTTATTCATGCTGAATTTCACTTGTTCATCTCCAATTCAAAGGATAAGGTTGTCCTTAAGGACATTTACCAAAGCTTATTCGATGGTCAAAAATGGCATATTAAGAATTAACACACAGTTTCGATCCTCTTTAAAGTCTAGCATAACAAAATCCACATGATTGATAAACTTTTCCTCTTTTACAGGTATATCCTCCACCATGACATATGATTTCTTTATCAACTAATCTTCCAATTGAATATGCATAGATGTTTGCCACACATCTCTTAGCCCCAGTTTCCTAAAGTCGACCAAGTTATAAGGTTTATACTGTGCCTAAGTCGTATAAACATTTTGAAATCTTTAAATTACCAACTACACAGGGTATTGTAAAGCTTTTTAGATCTGTCAACTATGAGGGTATATGGTTGGTAATTAAGGAGCTAGAGATTTTTGTCATGGCTATCGTTTGATTATCATCCCAAGTCCATTTGGCAGATAATATGTCTTTAAGGAACTTTGCGTACTTGGGCCTACGTTTCAACCCTTCCACAAATGATAAGCAAATTTTTCCTTTCTTAGATTTTCCATGAACTTTGTAAATGGTACATCTAATTCGTTCTTCTAATGTATTTGTAGGAATGGTATTTTTGGTGTGTAAAGTAGAGGAGTAATGTATGAAGGTTCTTCATTCTTGTCTTCATCCTTTTTCTTCTTTTCTTGATCTTCTACAAAGTGGGTCTTAGCTTGTCTTTTCAACGATTCTTTTAGCTCTTTCCCACTCCTAAGTCTTACATTGTTTTCTTGAGTTTACTTCTATATTGCTTAGAAATTTTTCCACACTTCTCTTGTAAAATTCCCTATAAAGCTAGCACATTTGAACCTTTAGGTTATGAAATAAAGAGGCATGATCTTTCGTTACTTGCTTAAACTTTCCTTCTAATCTCTTCTAGGCCTCTTCCATGTTTATGAGCTTGTCCATGATCTTGTCCAATTTAGAATCCCATAAACTAGACTCATCTTATTAAAATCTTGGCAAGCCATGAATTCCCATTTGAGTTTTTGCATTGTTAGACCAAAAGAAATCTGGGTGGTTCTACCACCTTAGATTGTAAGTATTTCAATAAGGATGATTACTTGCTCGACCAAATTATGCTTCATTGAAGTTCACAAGGCTCCTTTGCTCCTTATGATATATTTCCTTCATCATCGTTCTTTCTATCTCTTTTTGGAATTTAACTTTCTAAATTCCTCATTGTTTCCTGATGATTTCCACTTTGATGTGTGTTTTACTTTACGCACAAACTCTATGTCATTGTGTACCAAAAAGCCTTAAAATAAAAAATTAAAAAAGTCCTAAACTAATTCCTCAGCAACGTTGCCAAAAGCTTTTTGAGCAAGTTTTAATCTTATAAAACCCTCAATATTCTACGAGCACATGGGACGTAGCGTAGTATATGAGGTGACGATACTATGAGGAATTAGTGAACTAATTGAATCCTAATTTGTCTATGGCCTAAAAATGTAATTAAAATGAAAATTAAAACTAAACAGAAAAGTAAAAAATCGAATATGGAGTGATTGAAATGAGAATTCTAACTTAATGCAAGAAACCAAATTTGAGCACCACCAATGCACAATTGAAATTCAAACAAGAAAGACTAACAAATTATTAGAAAGTGGATTTATCCCATCATTAATGCTATCTTAGTCACTTTTTTGTTAATGTGTTGTTGGTCCTAGACTTTCGAAGGGTGGATTAGTCGCTCTCGTGTTGTAATCACTAATCCCTAAATCATAAACCTTAATTAAATTGAGGTACTGAACATGTAATCTCTCGTTTAATGATTCGTCGTTTTGTCTTTTGTTCTTACCCTTGAAGGTCGAATAAAAAATTTAATTCCAAGGATTGCAATATAAAGTGCAATCTCGGGTCATCTCACTTAATTGGAACCTAATGCAATGGACCTAAGTTAGCCGAAATGTCATGAAATGCAAACTAAATTGGTTAGGAGGGGGTTTTGGTTAAGAAAACTAACAAAATTGAGCTAATTGTAAGAGGAGTGTGTAAAAAGTATTTTTGGATTTTTGGAAAAAAGAAATTGAAAATTCAAACAATGATCAAATGTGAGAAAATCCTCTTAAAAAATGAGCTTTGGCTATCATAGTTGAAAATAAGTCTTGGTGGGAGTGAAAATCACTAAGTTTTCAAATGAAACCTTAAAGAACTCTTTAATTCCAAGGTTTTAATCAATGAACTCCCTTTCTTAAAACCTTGTTGAAAGCATCTTAGTGTGTGCAATGGGTAAGTTAATGCAAGTGGTCAACATGGATCAAACATCATCTCAATATCAAACATAACTAGGTAGATAAAAGAGAATTAACAAAATCACAAAAAGACATATATGAAACTTTATATATTCAAGGTCTAATTTCTACATCAACAAACCTAATAACATAATAAATTGTTCAACACTTGATTAAACTATAATCAAGAAAATCCAACTAAAAAGCATAAACCCTAACTAAGGAATTCATAACAATGTAGCTAAACATAAGGAACTACTCCCCTTTAAAGTCCATTGAACTCAAGCCATTGCTACATCTTTAAGAGGAAAAGGTGCTTAGTCAAGCATTGCGTCGGGAGAGATAACAATTAGAAACCCACCAAAAGCATCCATGGTAGCAAGTGATGATGAGGGAGTTAGCGATGAAAAATGAGAGAGAGTTGGTGGATGATGGTCGAAGTTGAGAGAAAGAGCCAAGTGAGATTGATGTTCTTGATGTTGTGTGTCACGACCGAGTACCACAGTGAGCCCATGACAACCACTGCATAATCGGGCTAAGGACACTCATGGTATCCTTAATCCGACTATGCAAGCCTAACTGAATATTTATTCTTCTTTTTCTTTTCATTTTTAAAAAATTCGGGTAGCACAATGGTTGTATTTTAAAAATCCCAATTGCTGCAAACATTTTTAAACACATTTCTATATTCACATCCAACCACAACTTCCGGACTTTAATGTCCACTAAAGGCAATCTCAGCAACAATATCAAAAGATTCATACTTTAAGTCATTTATAAAACACAAAGCAGTCAAAAGTTAACTCATAAAATCATAAAGCGTATCTACGTAAACACAGTTCATGAGCCATTAGACAATAAAAGTCCAAAATAGGAAACTACCCATGTTCGGTATACCCCGAAAATGTCAAAAGACCGCATGATCCACTCAGAGCTTCAAGCTCGCTAAATTAACTTGCATTGTTGGAAAGCGAAGGGGGGTGAGTACACTAGGTACTCAGTGAGCAAGAAAAAAAATATCACAAATATAATTCGATTCATACCAAGACAATGTAGATAACCTATGAAGTGAACATATATCACATAGAAAATACCTAGGCCTAACTTATGACTTAATGTATAATAGTTAGGAACCATATAGGCCTAGCCTATTATCTCACTCATTCCAGTTTCATTACACAAAAGCATAAGAACATCATATGTGTCAATCAAATCTCGATAGGAAAACCAATATCAGGATAAGCCAAAACAATCATGTGTGACATCATTAGTCAGCCAAACTAATGTGCACACCCACTGATACTCGGTTTTGGCTTGACTTTCGTTTGTGGTGAGTCTGAACTATAGTTGAAAAGAGCATCATGACCGTAGGTGATGACGTCGTCGGTGTCTAGACCCTAGGTGTGGAATCACCCACAAGTCCCATAGAGAGGCGTCGATACGGTGACTCGACTTTTATGTACCAACGTCAAGGGTACGGGGGTCGCTTAATCATAATTAGTTGTGCCCAGCATACGATGGGCTAATCATTTCCTCACAAAGCATGGAAGTCATATACAATAATTAAGTACAAAAATCAAGTAAGGCTCTATGCCTTTATTTATTGGTCCAACTGATAAAATGAAAACCATATCGTGGCTCTAAGCTAAAAGATAACAAATACACGTAGAATATATGACTTATTTATGCATAAGAAATTTCAAAAACATTATTTCATGCAGTAAAAGTTATCTTTTTGCAATCCAAGTGCAAAGTTATTCAAAAATGTAGTTTCATAAAATCAAGCATTGTTCTTTACACTTTAAACCCAGAGTTGTTAAAAACAATTGCATTTCTCAAATTATGTAAGAAGAATACCAGTTTCTAAAACCTTGTTGAAACATTATTTCGTACAATAAAAAAGTTATCTTTTGTACTTCAAATGCATAGTTGTTCAAAACAAAGGCATTTATTAAATACCTAAACATATTAGGTTCCATTTGAAATTCAATTCTACCATACGTTGCTTAGGTTCAAAATTCACATTCAAGTCATCATGCATGTCTTAGGATGTTTTAATCCCATTTGAGAAATATGGCTTCCCCAACTCACCTCAAAAGAAGTTATACACTCTCTTAGCTTCAACAATCTTGGGTACGAGCTCCTTAATTCACTACTCTTGAGCCTTTATACATAAAAAGGATATACAATGAAATTACTACCTCAACATAAATTTCCTATTTATACACCCTCATATAGGCGTATAAAACACAATATCACTCCCTATAAGCTATAGAATTTGAACATTAAACTTTTCACAAGTTTACTTCCTTACTACTCACATTAACTTTTTTTTGCATTTTCTAAGGCATTTTAATGCCTTTAATCCCATACGTACTCATTTTGAAACATAATTAAGGCCATCTTTATCCAAGCAGATTAGGCTTCACTTGTCAATCTAAGAAAAAATTCAAGTTTACTCTAAGTAAACATAAAAGTATTTTCTAATGCATACCATTAATTAGCCTTAAATCCTAAATCAATTTCACTTGGGCATTTTATCAAACACCTAATGTGCATAATTTTGAAGTCACATTTTCAAGACTTTATCATAATAATTATTGCTCCTATCATGTCATATAGTAACACTTCCAATCAATGACACATTCCACCACTCCATTCCAAGCAATTTACTTCATTTAAGCTTCGTTTTATCAATTGCACAACTCATTACATTAATCCACGTCTTCTCCATCATTTTGACCTAAACTTAACCAACACACGTCTGCTTCATTTTTCTTCATCAGTTCACATCATACATACATAATTAACCTCATAGAGTTCATTTAAACCATCAATTTCAAAAGATATTCAAAAATTCACAAAGTTTCACCTAAAGGGAAGAATTTTTGTTTTGACTTAAAGAACCCTCTCCATGATATATTTCATTCATCTAAACCATGTTTCATGTATAATCAAGCACCAAACTCAAAATCCTAATGTGGAGAGAGATGAGATAAAATTTACCTAAACCTTCCTTTGGTGATATCTCCCAATCCTTTGAGAATTTCTCAAATCTAATGATAGATTTTAGTTCCTTAACCCCAAATTAGCTTAAAAAACCTTGGTTTGAGTTGAAAAATAAAAAAAAAGAAGGGTGAATTTTGGTCATGGCCAAAACTTCCACTCTTTCCTCACTTCTCTTTCTTTCTTCTCCTTTCTTTTAATTCAAACTAAGTGTTTTAAGTCATAAATGGGGGGTGCAAGTCCGTCCACAAGAAGAGTATAAAGTTTTGACTCTTCTTTGTCCAAAATATTGTGAATTTACGATTTTCCCCTTAGGTTGTATGAAATTACCATTTTACCCTCCAAACTTTCCTAAATTTGCAATTAAGCCCAAAATTTGGGAATCAACAAAACTTTTAATTTTATTTTGGTCCCTGGACTTCTAAAAATTATAATTAAGCCCCTTGAATTTACAAAATTGCTAATTGGTCCTATAAGAATTGAAAAATTACAATTAAGTCCTTTAACTTTTAACAATTTGCAAATAAGCCCTTATGTACTTCAACTTTTCGAATTAAGCTTTCTAAGTGTCCAAGAACTCTATAAATCATGTCTAATCACCTTTAAGGCATTAGAACACATTTAATTCAACCACTATGGTCATATTCATCCAATGAACTCGGTTTTACATACTTAAAAGCTTATATTTTTAAGTTAAAACGACTTTACGATTAATAATTTTGATGAAGACTAAATAATAATGATGGAAGAAAGTAAGACAAAGCGAAGCTGAAAATGAGATGGAAGCGGAAGCCAAAAATGAGATGATAGACAAATGAGATGGAAGCGGAAGCCAAAAATGAGACTACAGAAAAAAGATTCAGAAGCAGAAAGCAATAATAAGACGAAGACCCGATACCACGTCGGATGATTAATCAATTTGAGTTAGTTACAGAACTTAATTGAATAACTGTTTCTTCAAAGACCAAGAAACAAGAAGAAAGAAGTAGTTATCAAGAAGCGGTTGAAGACGAAGGCTATAAATATGAGTCGGAGTCGAAGACTACAGAAGTTAGTGAATTTCAAAAGAGCTAGAGATTCTAAAGCTAGAAACATTATTCATTGTGCTAAACTTAGAGCTATTATTGTCTGTAACAAAGCTCGAAACATCTTTCAGTAGAAAGAAGTAAAGCTGATAGCCTGAAGAGGCTAATTGAGAATACTTGCTATAAGAGACCTGAAGAGGCTCGGTGAAAAGAATACTTGTATCTTTGAGAAGTATAGTAAAATCTCAGAAAGGATTATGACGACTGGACGTAGCCCATGGTTTGGGGTGAACCAGTATAAATCTGCTGTGTCGATTCTTACTCTCAACTCTTAACTTTTAATTTCTATTTTTTGATATAAGTACTTAGAAGCAAATTGCAATACTTCTTAATATTGTTTTTCAATAGTTCTGAGTAAAAGAAAGTTTTGAAAAGAAGTTTTGGAAAGGGGATTGCATTTAAGGAAAAGGATACTAATTGCAGCTCGTCGTTCGATCCGAAAATTGATCCTTGGAAGCTGGTAAAAAATAATAAATTCCAAGATCGCAGTATAGTTGCAACCTCGGGTCGTCTCACTTCTTGAAACCGACGAAAAAGGTT
>JAOTAZ010075906.1:0-14223 GCA_025629785.1 Erythroxylum oxycarpum | reverse complement strand
GAATTAAAACTCAATTTCATCAGACAATTTGTAGCCTTATCTCTCTAGTTTAATCCAAATTAAGAATCATCTCATTTAGACAACTAGAGCAAAAGTTATGGCTAAAACATTGAAGCATACATCAATGAATATGTTTCAGTTTCATTTTTCCAGCTTTTAACTTCCAACATATCACATATAACTCATATTGCATCTAAACCCTTTTTTCCATTTCATTTCAAATTCAAGAATTCTCTTTTTCTTTACACATAAATAAACGCCAACAATTTCTCATTTAATAGAAAAGTTTGGACTCCAACGTTTTGCTCAAAGCTTCTATATGGATTGCTAACACAATAACTTCTTCTACAATATAGACTCATACTGGCTTGCTAGGTTTTTCTCAAGAAGAGCACTATTCAAGATACCCTAGCTACTGAATCTATAATCTACCTAGTTGTTTTAATGAGCTCATCATAGAAAGTTTAGATTTGCATCCATGATGGTAAACTATGATGTGGGCATTTCTTTAGAATCTATTTAAATCTCTTTCATGTATCATATAAAGTCTTTGGATAGATTTGAGCATAAAAAGAGATGTTGTTCCTTAATTTAGTAGTCTTGGCTAGTGGGAACTAATTCAGAAAAAATTTCTCCGCCATCTAGTTCGATGTGGTGATGAATCCCTTAGATAGAGAATTCAACCATTACTTTGTTCGGTTCCTCAAGGAGAATGGAAATAATCTCAATCTTATCACATCATCGATCTTAAAATGTTGGAGTCCTTCCTAGTTATGTTTGACATAACATAATCAAACATTGTCCTTAAATGGTTTGTAAAGATAACGTATTTCTCAATCTCAAGTATATGAAATCGAACATTAAATAATATCCCAGAAATATTAATTCAATATGTAATCAAAACATATAATTTAATCCAATGAATCAATGATCAAATTGCATTAAATAAAGAATCAAACCATAAAATTCATCGCAAGGTTCATCGTACTTAGGCACTAAAAAAATTTAGTTTATAAAAATAGAAAACAAAGCCAAAGAATTAGAAAAAGAATTTAAAATGAGGGAATCTATTATATATCCCCATTTCTCTAATATAATCCTTTGAAAATTTGATAGAAATATTCTCTCTATCAAATCTTTAATAAATCTCTAGTTTTGTCTCATTTAGGTTTAGAATTGTGTTTAAGACTCTCCCTCTACTTCCGCTTTTTTATTTCCCTTTTATGTCCTAGAATTAGGGTTTCTACACTAGACATGGTCGACCAATGATTGTATATAGTTATTGTGTCCCTCAAAATCACTTAAAACCTTCAACATCTATAGAATCACGATTCCAGAAACTTACATGAATAGTGGACACGAACATTGTCCATCTCCATACAGCTATGTCTACCGTCATATAGGCATGTTAACTTCATTCAAACCCATATACGATCACAGGGATTTTTCGATCCCTCTTATGGTTTTGTTCATGTCTAATATGGGCGTGTACTTTATTAGCATGAGCATGTCCCTCTAAAACAGTTCCAATTCTTTAATTTGCCCAATTTCATTTGTATTCTCATCTTTTCTAGCCATAAAGATAATTAAGACCTAAAACATGCCAGAAATAAATTAATTATCAAAAACTATTAAAAAATATTAAATTAATAAGAAAAATGCACTAAACAAAGGACTAAAAATACAATCTATTAAGCACTTATCAAATGTTAATAATAGTAATTTTTATATCATCAATATAAAGGAGAAAAAAAGTATACCTTTTAGTAGTTTTGTGAAAGAATAAGACATGATCTTAAAATCTATATTGAAAATCAAAGAGACTAATGACAGAGATGATTTGGTAAACTAGGCTCAAAGAACTTATTTTAGTTCAAACAAGGATTTGAAAAGATGACAAACCTTTTTAGTTGGATGATTATAACCAAATGAAGGTTGTATGAACATTTCTTTTATATGATCAAAATTGAAGAAGGCATTATTGATATCCATTTAGAATAATAGCCGATGATGGGTAGCAATAACTACAATAAGATTGTGAACTAAGTTTAAATAGGTTATAAAAGCAAATGTCTCCCTATAGTCAATACTATACTCTTAAATAAGTCCTTTTAATAAAGTTGAGCTTTATATCATTTAACTAATCAATCAGCCAAAATCTTGATCTTATAGACCTATTTATAGTTAATAATAGACTTCATTTAAGGTAATAACCATATCCCAAATATTGGTGATAAAAAAAGTTCATGTACTTCTTTTACCATTTCTTTCTATCATAGAGGATCAAAACTTTTCTTCTTTTACCATTTCTTTCTATTATCATAGAGGGTCAAAACTTTTCTCGTGATACATGTGATGTTCATATAAGAAGGTAATAATGGGATAAGCCAAAAAATTTAGAAATAGATAAAAGAGTGACTTACCCAATCAGTGCACTAAGGAATGTATTAAGTAGTAGGAGTTTATCACGAATCAATAGACGGAGAAGGATTATTTAGAAGAGTTGATAAATCTATAAATAGTGGAGAAACAATAAGATTAGGTGTAGATTTTGTCTAACTATAAGAAATGTTAGAAAATAGTCCTAAAAGAGAAATATTAGGAAATAAGGATGTAGTGGAATCAAAGATAAATTGATTAGAAAATAATCCTACAAGAGAAATATTAGGAACAAGGATGCAGTGGAATCAATGATAAATTGATGACAAGGCTTATTGATACAAAATTTTGAAAGAGGTCAAAAATTTTATGTTCTCAAAAGGTCAAAACTAAGAGAGACGAAGTGTTTGTGAAAAGGATCCTAACACCTATAAAAACCAAGAGATACGAAGTGTTTATGAAAAGGATCCTAACACCTATATTGTTTGTATCTATCACATACCCTGAGAAGCATTCTAATCATGCTCGTGATTGTAATTTGGTGTACTAATGTGGTTAAAAAAAAAAAACCCCAAGAAATATCATAAACTTTACAGAAAAGCCTAGTTATATAAGCTTTCATAGGGAAAGATGTTGCCTATAATACGAGTGAGGATATAATTGATTGTACAGAAAATGGTACGAGTAGTTTCGCCTTAAGATTTTTTTTGTATAAGAGGAATAGATGAGAAGGGTCGAGATAGTATAAAGTATTTATCTATGCTTTGAGATGAGAAGGGTTGAGATAGTATAAAGTATTTATCTATGCTTTGAGATGAGAAGGGTTGAGATAGTATAAAGTATTTATCTATGCTTTCATTCAATCTTACCATTCTATTAAGAGGTAGCTGGATATGATCTTTGGAAAAAATTTTCTTTTTTTTGATCAAAAAGTAAGTAAAAGATTTATCTTTATATTATTTGGGAATAAAAGTATTAGACAAAGATAATATAAGTTTATGAACAGTGCTTATTTTTTAAATATGTATAGTAGAGTTATTAATAATATAGATAACATGTGGAAAATAAAGAATTTTTATAAATTAAATATGAAAGAAATAGAGGTCATATGGTGCTTGTTAAAGAATTTTTATAAATTAAATATGAAAGAAATAGAGGTCATATGGTTAAAACAGACAAATATGATAGGAAAGGAAACAATATTAGAATCTAGTTTGAGTTATTATAGATGAGATGAAGGTCTTTCAAGGAGAATTTACGAGATGTACTTTATATTGAACCCTATTTAGAAATAATAGTATAGTAGTAGTAGGCTAAGAGGACTCAAAAGAATTAACTTGGACAAAATTTTGTTAAAATCATTTTTTGCACTTAAAGATGTTGTAACCACTCTTTTTACTGTAATTGTAGAATTTTTCCCAAGATTTCTTAGTAGAAGTATAGTAAGACGAGGTTTATGACAAGAATAAAATATATAAAACAAGCACATTTTTCATTTAAAAAGAAATGAGCTAAGTCTCTTCTGTGATTAGTTCTTTAATCACATTATTAAGGTTTGCTAGTGAACATTGATAAAGGAGAGAATTGCAAATAGATTAATACTCATCTTTGAGAGTCATCAACTAGTTTCAAATATATTATTAATCATAAAGATTAGCATATATAATAGTAGCGTAAGGATTAGGTCATAAAACATGTCCAAGTGCAAATTAGTCCCAAGGTTCTTAAAATTTAGACATATAACTGCATATAATTTTGTGATGGAGTTAAAATTGATTAACATCATCAAATATAGAATAATAGTCTTTATAAAATTCCATCTCTTTACTATAATCAAATTTTCAAATCAAGCTTGATAACTTTGCAACAAGTATTATGAAACCATTAAAATATGGTAATTCATTCCATCCCAAGGTGTTAGACATTCTGTGAATACATTTTTTACTTCATCTGTCTTGTAGGGTAAGTTTAGGTAACTTTTTGGTGATAATACGTCAAAGAATCCTACCTTTAATAAAGCTATATTTTTTTAAACCCGCAAATCATAATTGGATCCATTAAAAATGAAAGTGACTAGTTGAGAAATCCATAAAGCAAAGAAGTAGATAATTCTTAATAGTAAGGCTTGAAAAACATAAGAAACTACAGTTTGCAAAGCTAGAAATTGACTAGATAATTCTTAATAGTAAGGCTTGAAAAACATAAGAAACTATAGTTTGCAAAGCTAGAAATTGATCGATCTAATTAAAAAATGAGCTCATAACACCTAAAAACCTTAGTAACTGATCTTGTTGATAAGAAAACTAGTTGAAACAAGCAAGAATTAGGCTATCAAAACTATGTTAAATAGTTTGACTAAACTCAATCTATTGTGATATAAGACCCATTAAGAAGTGACAGGTGGCAGTCAAGGTTAGGTAATTAACATCACAGCAACTGGGTCTAATGATGATGTGATAATTAATATGGTAGTGGTGGGACCAACAATGATATCGTAAGTGATGTGACACAATAATGAAATGGTTCTGTCTATTCAATATATAGACTAATATGTTGTCGACATATGGCCTATAAAAGGTTAAGGCCTACTTTTCATTTTTGTAAAATGACTTTGTCTTTTTTATGAAGATTAAAATGACACGTTTTGATCATCTTCATCCTTCAGAAGTACAAGACCCTGCAAAGTGAGTGACCTATAGAGTATGGGACCTATGGGCGGATTATATGGAATTTAGAGATGTGATTTTCACTATTTTGGTTATGGTAATGAGTAAAAGGGTTTAGTATATGACAGTTGATTAATGAATGATTAAATTTTTGCTAGAAAAATAAGAATAAAATTTTTTTTACCCTTTTTTAAAATAGGCTCTTATACCTTGTGAGAAAAGAATAGAGAGACTTGAAAGGAGCCCTTATTCCACTATATATATCAATAATTACATATGGGGTATTTGTAAAAACTGTAGCTACACAATTTAGGAAAATACCCAATAATGTATACTAATTACGTCCTTAAATATCCACTAATCATATGTAACACCCGAATACCCCCTGAGAGGATATACAGATGATATACAAAACAATCCTAAAATATACTAAGATATTCTAATAATTCATTGAAAATAAGATAACATACTTCACATTCATACTTTGTTGAGTTATATACAAAACATCATGTACATATTGTACTCATCCTATACATGCTTTACATACTAATCCATCCTGTATTATAGTTATTAAAAAAATTTATAAGTTATTACAAACCATTTGTACAAAACACAATATGTTTCAACATATTGAAATACAATTTAAAACTTAAACATAGCATTTTCCAAAATCATATCAAGTGCTTCATTGGCCACTACAGTTGTCCCAGCGTTAAGTCTTCTTATCAGAACCTACATGGAGGCAAAACCATCGTGCTAAGCATAAAGCTTAATGGGGAAAAAATAAACAGGATACATAATTGTGATTGTTTCTAATAATCAACTAACATTCACATGAACTGAATCAGGCCATATTATAAGCAATCTTTAATTGTTTTTATTAAAGAGCAATCCAAACATTATTTGTCTAAGAACAGAATGTAATTCATCAGTATATAACATTCTTGCATAAGAACAAACATATAGGTATTAGAACATAACATCATTACTTTAGAACAGAATGTACAAGTCTCAAAACAAGATATAATTGTGTCAGAACAGAGCAGAACTTGTATCAAATCAGTATATATCTTGTATCAAATCAGAACTTATCTTATATCAGATCTGAACTTATCTTGTATCAGAATAGAACTTATCTTGTATCAGATCATAACATTTATCAAAACACAAAACACAAAACATAGTAGCCTGCTAATCCTTTTTATATAAGTGGGTAACAGGACCAGAACAGAAGATATCTATGATTGGTATCTCAGAAACAGAAGAGACTTAAGTCTCTAAAACAAAAGACACTGAAGTGTCTAAGATCAAAAGACAATGGAGTGTCTAGTATAGAAGACATCAATGTGTTTAGATACAGAAGACACCTTAGTGTCTAATTACAAAAGCAGTTGCAGAACCTTCTAGGCATGATGACTATTTACTCACAACTAGGACTTGGTAATTTTAAAAACAATACATTTCGAATTTTATAATCACTTGTAAGTGATGTAGTACATAACATATGACTTTATTCCATGTTGTTCAAATTTAACATATTCATTTACATTTGATCAAACTTAACATGCCTTATAAACATAAATATTTGCAATAATGCACCAATGAATACATTAAGTAATTAAACATTACATGTATTCACATAAGTTCCTAATTAACAAACATTCACAACTAACACATTATTCATATTCTTTAAATCACATTAGCATTCGTAAGTAAACTTCATTCCTTTAACAACTTATAAGTTCCAAAAGTAGATACTTTGTTATCAAATAACAAATTTCTTAAGTTATTACTTCAATTAATAATCCAAACCTTATTCAATCTTTAATTAACTAATTCCACATCAAACTAGATTCATTATACATCTTAATCAAGTCCAATTACACCATTAAAAAGTGCTTTAACCTTATATAGTCCAACAAATGTACAAAACCAACTTTCACTCTTCCAAAGCTTTTCCCATGATCGTCAGACCCATGACCTTCATTTTGTTTCCAAATTGAACTCCGCCATCCTCCATCCAATACACCTTCACAAAAATCCTTCAATTTCACGTCAATTTTACCTTATTTATGCTTCAATCCCTTATCAAATTCATGTCCAAATCCAATTTAAAAATCATTCATTAGGTAACTCACAAATCATTACCTTTCATACATCAAAACTAAAACAGAATTTTCCATACAAGGATCACTTATCCAGAACTCATTTATCATCATCATAACACACATTTCATGCTAGTTTAATCATCATAGAACTTGTATTAATACATTTTATCAAGTTAAGAATTCCCTTACCTATTTAACTTTAAGTTCCTTCTTCAAAGAACAAGTTAAACTAGCCTTCCAAGCAAACAAATACCATCCCAAGATCAAGGTGAAATTAGGATGATCTCAACACCAAAAAGACAGCAGCATAGAGGATAGCATAAGGTAACTTTCTTGATGCAATATTTGGCAAAGAGTTTAGAGAGTTTATGCACATAATTGGTATAAAAATTCAGAAGCTAAGTGAGGGTGGGTGATTTCGTTGGAGAGAAAGAATGAGAGCTGCAAAAACTTCCTTGTAAGAGCTTAACACCTAAGTTGCTAGGTGTCACTCTCACAGCATATCATTTGTCACCATTGCATGTGTCCCATTTGTCCACTCCATAAGCTGCCAAATGTCACAATCCTGCTAGGCCATTTATCATTCAATCAATGCTGTCAAATTTCATTCAACTATGCTACCATTTGTCCCTTATTTACTTATTCCAAATGTCACTAAATATATAGGCTTAGTCATCCAAATTTCCATTTACCAATTTGTCTTGTCACTTGACATTTTTCCTAGTCCAAATGTACATTTTAATACATCAAATTTCTAATTATACCAATTAATTCCAAGTTACTAATTATGGTCCATCAAACCAAAATTAAAAACATATACAACTTATAATCATGTCACAATTTTAACATCTAACACAAATACTTTCATGGATATGTAAGATTTCTACTAGGGTATAGTTTGGGCCTTACATTTCTCACACCCTTAAAAGAATTTCATCCTTGAAATTCTTAATTGACTTATTCACTAGATGTGGGCTATGTTATCTTATGTTCTCTTTAATTTCCCATGTAGCTTCTCGTGCCTAAGTATCATAATTATTCATCTCTAATATTTACTTCTAATTCATTCAATATTTATCCATTCCTAAAGATGGAACATTTGGTCAACATGATACAATTTAGTGAAATTTCTCATAAATTTTTTTTTCTTTCCTCAATGATCTATACTATTCACAAAATACTTATTAGTCAACTATGTTCATTGCTGCTTTTTGTCCATTCATAATATCTCAATAAGATAAATTACCATCATATTTCATATAATCAGAATGTTCAATAAATTAAAGTAAACAATAGGCATGTACATTTACTCTTTTGCCTTGGTATCTACCATTAAGATCATTGCATCTTATCTAAAGGTTTATTTTCAAAAAGTCACTAATTAATATCTTAAACTAATGATACCTTGACCTCAATTGATTCTAGATAATATTTAAATATTTTATGACCATATAAAAGTTGCCTATCCTTAGTAGTCACCATTTCAATTTATTCGTATAAATCCTTGCTTCCACTGCGCTACTCTTATTCATCTCAGAATTTTACCTATGGCGTCTAGTTCTTAAGAGCATTTAATATGTCATAGATTACTCCCTGTACCATATCCAAATATTTACTACATATGTGTTTAGTAACATCATTTGCCAAAGCAACCACACTATCAAATGTGTACTCACAATAACTAATTAGCTTAACCTTGAGGACTTCCACATATATCACTATCATTTATTTCATCTTACTTAAGTATGTTCTCAATGAATTTAGAAATATAAGATACGTAACGATCATGAAATTTTGATATCAAATCCAATAATATAACTTTATACCTATTCATAAACTCTTAACATGATAATTAAACAACCATTACAGTTCCAAGTTCAACCTTTCCAGGTAATAGAATTTTTTATTTCCTTTCAATTTTGTCTACACATTTCCTACCATATAGGGCTTCATAAGGCGCCATGCCAATACTAGTCTGATAACTATTGTTGTAGGAAAACTCCATCAGAGTAAGATAGTTATCCCAACTTTCTAAAAATTTTAACACACAACCCTGAAGCATATCTTCCAGTATCTGAATCACCCGTTCAGATTGTCCATCTATCTGGGGATAGAAGTGGCACTGAACTTGACTTAAGTACCTAAAGCCTTTTGCAGATTTTTTCCAGAATCTCGAAGTAAATCGAGGATCATAATTAGAAATAATAGACAACAGTACGCCATGCAACCTCACTATCTCATTCATATATATATCTGTAAGACTATCCAATGAATAATCAGGACGAATAGGCAGAAAGTGGGAAGACTTGGTGAACTTATGCAGAATCACCCATACAACATCATGCTTTTTTTGAGTGATAAGAAGTCCAGTGACAAAATCCAAGGTAATGTTATCCCATTTCCATTAAGGAATTAAAATAGGATGTAACAAATCACGTGAGATCTTTCCATACTTAAATCTAAAACCAAAACGTGGGACAAACCACATTAGGCCAAACACAACTCTTATATCTAGGTATGAGCAATATTTATGCGCTTGTTAAACCAGAATTGCCCAATCCATACTCTGATACCAAACAATGTAACACCCGAATACCCCCTGAGAGGATATACAGATGCCACACAAAGCAATCCTAAAACATACCAAGATAATCCAGAAATTCATTGAAAATAAGATAGCATAATTCACATTCATACTTTGTTGAGTTATATACAGAACATCATGTACTTATTGTACTCATCATATACATTCCTTACATACAAATCCATCCTGCATTATAGTTATTACAAACCATTTATACAAAACATAATATGTTTCAACACATTGAAATACAACTTAAAACTTAAACATAACATTTTCCAAAATCATATCAAGTGCTTTATTGGCCACTGCAGTTGTCTCATCCTTAAGTCTTCTTATCAGAACCTACACGGAGGCAAAACCACCGTACTAAGCATATAACATAGTGGGGAATAACTAAACAGGATACATAATGACAAGTATTTCTAATAGTCGACTAACATTCACAGGTTCTAAATCAGGTCATATTATAAGCAATCTTTAATTATTCATATTAAAGAGCAATCCAAACATTATTTGTCTTAGAACATATTGTAATTCATTAGTACATAACATTCTTGTGTCAGAACAAAACATATAAGTATTAAAACAAAATATCATTACTTTAGAATAGAATGTACAAGTCTCAGAATAGGATATAATTGTGTCATAACAGAACAGAACTTATATCAAATCATAATATATCATGTATCAAATCAAAACTTATAGTGTATCATATCAGAATATATATCAAAACACAAAACATAGTAGCCTGTTAGTCCTTTTTACAGAAATGGGCAATGAGACTAGAACAGAAGATACATATGATTGGTATCTCAGAAACAGAAGAGACTAAAGTCTTTGAGACAGAAGACACTGAAGTATCTAAGATCATAATACACCGAAGTGTCTAGTACAGAAGATACTGAAGTGTCTAGATACAGAAGACACCTTAGTGGCTAGTTACAGAAGCAGCTGTAAACCCTCTAGGCAGGCTTATTTAACCATGACTAACACTTGGCAATTTTAAAATTAAAACCTTTCAGATTTCATAATCACATGTAAATGATTTAGTGCACAACATATGACTTTATTCCATTTTGCTTAAATTTAACATATTCATTCACATTTGATCAAACTTAATATGCCTTATAAACATAAACATTTGCAATAATGCACTAATGAATACATTAAGTAATTACACATTATGTTGGACCCCATTTTCGGAGCCCAACTATTTGGAATCATAGAACGGGTTTCTTTATAGGGTTATGTCAAAGTACCCTCATTAGCCATCATCAGTTCCTCATCATTCTTATAACATCTCAAGCCACAAAGGCAAGCCCAAATAATAAAATCACAATAATCACAATTGACTTCTTCAAAATTTTAACTCTTAGTCTCTAGTTTAATTTGGAGCAACAAACAATTAAATTGGAGTTCTATAGATGACGATATGTTTAAGAAACCAAATTATATTCATAGCCCAATCATGATCTCCCAACCCACCCCTCACTTTCTTTCAATCAATCTTTTTTAATTCAACACCAATGGCTATAAAGTTTTTTAAAAAGGGAGAAAATGTGTTAAGAATCCTATGCCTCAAGAATCACTTCATTTGGAGGTCGGGTTACAAAGTTATGCCCAAAAGAATCAACCATGTTCATGTGCTCCATCACTTTGTACCTATCTCGAGACAATTGGCATAACTTTCACTAGAGATGTTAGATTAAGGTTTTCTTTAGACGCTTTTTAAGATGACTTCTAGATCTATAACTTTTTTGAGAACTCAAAGCAAGATTTTGTCATTTGGAGGGTCAAAATAAGGGCTGAAAGAACCCAAATGGGTAGACCGTGTAACTTTCGGGTCTGATTGTGCTTCTGCGTTAGAAACACACGGGCAAATCATGTAACTTTTGGGTCAAATGAAATTTTCACTCTCCAAGACCCCTCCAATGGATCCTAAACCTATCCTATCATCCCTTTTACTCTTTATCAAGCAATCCTAGTGCAATATCACTCTATAAACTATATTATTCGGGATACACATCCTATGCAACATCACCTACTCAAATGATCATATCTCTCAACTCCGGCATCCAAAAATCGCATACTTTATATCGTTGGAAAGTTAGAAGGACAAGCTACAACTTCTATGAAGAAAAATTGATCAAGTTCATCCTAGATTAGTGTAGTATTTCTCTGAAATCCAGAACACAAATCCTACCCCTTTGAAAAATTAAAATTTTCAATGCAAAGAATTGAAATACCACAAACAACCATAATGTATATATGTATCTCATTCACATCAAAATAAGGGTTTTACAACACTTTAGTGAGAATTTTGAGCCACCTTACAACATAATCCAAAATACAAACTTTATAAGAACTACAATTCCTCAAAATGCAACTAAAGCATTGTTTTACAAAATATAGCTTCAAAAGAACAAAATATGCAACTTGGAGTGATGCCTTGACGATCAACTCGATCACTCGATATCTTGCTCATCGCCTGTGGATGGAAAGTAATAGGGGTGAGCTTAAAGCGCGTGGTTAACAATCTTATAATCGGTAACAAGCAAAACCTTTGACAATAATCATGATCAAGGCAAACTTATATGAAATCTATGAAACATATATTTCTAAAATTGTAAACATATGAAACCAATTCACAACTTACATAAGTCAAACATTCATCAAACTTGTCAATGCAAGTAACACATAATCACATCGTAATGGTTTGGGTAGGTCCATAAACATGATGAACTACACAATTCCACATAACGGTCCTGTGTAGTCATAAACTTGAGGGAGTCCATAAAGGAGCTTCGTGTCATTAGCGGGCAGGCGGGGGAAGCTTGTAACTTGGTCAACGAGCACGTGATATTCTTGGATGGACTACACCAAACTCACATAGCATGTAATTCATAAACTGAAAATCGTTTTCCCATATGACACATTTCAAAAAGTTGCTTTTCATGAACATGACATATTTTATATGCATTCCCATCATCATTTCACAATTCAACAACCACATTCCTATACCAAGCATAAAAGCCATTGCTCAACTCATTCAAAAGCAACAAATATAACAATTGTGAAGCAATTAGAATTCATTCCCAAAATTCACACACAACAACATGTGGCACATTCTCAAGCATTAAAAAAAACATAAATACACATTATAAAGTAGTTGGAAAATCACTAAATCCCATTTATTTGAAGAATATTTATGGCTCAATAACTCAATTATGAAAATGTAACCCAACTTAATTTCCTTGTTTGTAAACATTGCCCAAAAAGCCTCTACTCTTGCTCCTCTTGCCTCCCTTGGTTTTCTTCAACATTGACAAAAACCCTAAATTAAAAGGAATTCAAATTGGACAACCTAAAGAAATATATTCATAAAATTGACCCTAGAATACTTAAACCCGTGCCTTTCCCTAAGATCTTTAAACCAAAATCCCTTCCAAAATCCAAAAGATTGAACATACACTTACCTTAAAGCTTCACCAAATAATGATTTTCTTAGCCCTAATTGAAGCTTTAGCCTTCCTCTTCCTTTTACCCTTCTTGCTCAAAATCCCTTTTTAAGACTATAAAAAATCAAAACTGTTGGACCCCGCCTCCGAGGCCCAACATTTCCCACATTTCGGACCCCGTCTCCGAGGCCCGACATTCGGACCACAAGTCCACAAAGCATAGAGGGCCCAAACGAAACACCGATCGACCACAAATAAGAGGAAAAACTCAATTAGTAAAAATTGGTTTGCTTTTAATTGGAAAATATTCCCTTGGTCATAACGATTCCAACGCCACTGGAATCGCTCCATTTGGGTTAGAAATGAAGAAGTTATGAATAAAATACTGTCTTAAAGAAACAGCGAAAACTGACTCACTACTGACTTCATGCAAAAATTCAGAAACCTTAGAGGCTGAAATGGCATTTGGTTTCTGAATAAAACTTGTAGGCTTATGACTCTAGTTTAATACAAAAAAAGATTCGCCTCGATCCGAGCTCCGTAGCTCCGGATATTTAAAAATTAGTGAAGTACGTTCGGCATTTGACAACCGACCTCTACACTTTGTTGCAAAGCATTTTCTTAAAATTAAAAGGAATATTGACAAAATCAGTATGGGGAGATAGGAAATTGTCTTAGGAGAACAGCGCTTCGAGAATGGGGTCAATCGGAGGTCTACACAAAAAGTTAGAGCCAAAAGAGTGAAGAGGGGTCGGTCTGTCTGAAACCGACCCCAAATGCTTGCGGCAGCCCGGCATGGGCGAGCGCTAGCGCTCGCCCGTCCGCGGACGCCTGGCCGATTCGACCAGTTGCCCGACCTACCTGACTTCCAACCCTCATAACTTTTTACTCCGAGCTCCAAATCAAGCACGGTTTGTTGCGTTGGAAAGCTAGGAGAAAGCTCTACCATTTCATGAAGGACTCACAAGCAAGCCCGGTTTCCAAGGAAATCAAATATTTCCAAGGAGACCGACCAGCTAGCTCTCCCT
>JAOTAZ010075885.1:2910-14230 GCA_025629785.1 Erythroxylum oxycarpum | reverse complement strand
CAAAGCGGAAGCATCAAAACCGATGATGTTGAGGATGGTGCTGATCTTTTCGAACATCAATCATCTTAGGCAACTCCCGTCTGCCCTTCTCTGCATCCAGGCATGGGGGTTTGTGGATACTGATTCCATCGGTGTATCATCTCGGTCATGTTTCTAATCTTGGATGGTTGATTTGTTTCCTACACTTTCAACAATGTCGAAGTTCTAGTTGGACTTCACTAATGTAGGTGGGCATTGGAATCAACTTGTGGCATGATTTATTTGTACCATGATCAGCAGGCTGCTGATGTAAGACGTGCAAATCAAATAATTGCCTGTGAATGTGGGAGGGGTAATGTTCTCCCATGGTCCGGTTTAAAGTCTCTGTATCCGGACAACTAGTTTTAAATACACAAATTGGTTTTGACCCTGGCCATATCTAAACCGAGATTATTATATAACAAAATTAAATGATAGTTTCTATCTCAAAATTCAACCACATAAAGTCTAGTAGTTGTCAACGTATGTATAATCAGTCACCACCATATAATCCTTTTTTTGATTATTAGTAATGGAAACTCGTTTGTGATTAACTAAAATGTGTTTGCTGCTCCATGAGGTCATTGGCATCTTTGGCTAGTTCCAAATGCTTTTTCTACAAACTCATTCCCAATTCGAAAACTCACGTGTCTTTCACATTTCATTACATCTATGAGTCCAAAATTAAAACCCGACACAATCCTTCAAATACATTCAATTCTTAAACCCTAAATCAGAGAAAATGCAAAATAAAAGCTTCAACTTTCATCTGATAAACCAAGGCATCCTGGTATTGTTGTAGTCTGAGATAGACTTCACCGAAAGACTGACAATTGAGCAACAAGTGCCTCTCAGGCAAGTACTTTATGGATACCTGGTAATCAAATCACAACCACCTTAGAGCCTCCACGTACTCTCCTCTGTTCTTCAATATGTCCCCGATCACATTCGCCCACCGAGCTTTCTCTTGTCGCTTTCCTTCCGACCCAGCGTTCTTGTACGATACCTTAGCGGCTCTAAGTTGAGCAGTGCCTTTGGGCATTAATCAATGTCAAGGGTTACAGAAAATCGAAGCAGAGAATGCAAAATGATGTAAAGATGAAAACTTTCCTTTCTTCCCTGATTTTGAAAATCCTTTTGGTCCAAAATTGTAGCAATTTTCACCAAACTGGTTTTGTTTATTGGGTCTGATGCTCAAAGTTCTTGGATCCTTAGGAGCGGATTTGACTACTTAATCAAAATTTGACTGTAAAGTTCGTATCTTAATCACTTTCTATAGTAATTGGGATCCGTTGTGTTTCCGACTTGCCGTCCATTCACCTTCGCCGTTGGATCTTCGTGGAGGTGCAATCTGACAACGATTTTCAACTATTTAGGTTTGTTTCCGCAATCTATGAGATCAATTGTTTAGTGGATGAGATAATTTGCTTGATTAGGTTGAATACCTAGATGGGTTTGGCTTTACTTTTAGTTTTCTTGTCCCTGAATCTGTGTGTTCTTATTGTAAATTGTAGTAACAACCCACTTGGAACAAGAAAGAAATTGTTACAGATGAAAATATGGAAGACGAAGAAGGTGACGGACTCTCCTAGTAGCCGTTAAAATTTAGCTTGAAACGCAATCGTTTAAATAATGTCCACCATTGTTACTGTATGGTCGAAACTACGATAGCTTACTCCAGCTGTATATAGGTTGGTTATAAGGATTACGGAATCATGTTTGGAAACTGAATGATATTGAAAATCTCATTTCTCTCTCTCTCACGTGTTTTTTGTGTGCGAATCTTCTCTCTTCTTCCTTTCCCCAAATTCTTCTTGCCGGTACTCTCGTAAAAATTCTCTATCGAACTTATTCTTATAACAATTTGGTATCAGAGCATCGGTTTTGGGTGATGATCATGGCTGAAGGTACGAGGAGTGCAGAGCTACGTAAGATGGAAGACAATCTGAAGGGACTGATGGAACGAATGTTTGTGGACATGAACTGCCGAACGGAAAAAGTAGAGAAAGAAATGTCAGAACTGAGAAATATGATGATGCTTGCGTTGCAGAAAATAGGGACTGATGTCCCACCAATAGACCCGTTGTCTCAGAGCAGTTCAGAAAGAGTAACAGAGGATGAAAGAGTAATACCTGCCAGAATGAATCGGATAGAGTTTCCACTGTTTGATAGCGATAACGTTAAACTATGGCTCTATCGCTGCGAATAATATTTCTCTCTAGACCAAACACCTGAAGGAACTAAAGTCAGTGTTGCCATTCTTCATATGGATGAGAGGGCACAAGAGTGGTATAGACTGTATATACGAAAACGCAACAAAGGGGATCTAATAGGTTGGAAGAGTTCACCAAAGCCTTGAAGCAGCATTTCGACGCAGAAATCTTCGACGACTCGGTAGGGGAGTTCAAGGATTTAAGACAGGAGGGGACAGTCCTTGAATATTGTGCATTATTCGACCACCATTCAAACCGGTTAGCCTTACCGGAGGACTACCCGGTGGGATTCTTCATTAAAGGTCTTCGTCCTGAAATAGGAGTCACAGTCAAGCTGCATGAGCCGACTTCTCTACATCAGGCATATACACTAGCACGAAAACAAGAAGCTATACTGGCGTCAGCCGGTCACTCTATTTTTAAACAACCCAATGCTCCGAGACAACTGAGTAATTTTGGGCACACTAACGCCAACTCCCGAGGTCCGTCACCTTCTACCTTGTCGAGACATCCGAGTTCAAAGGGTATTGCCGACTCCGGTAACCTCGCCTCGGCCCTACTCACAGATGAGGCCTTCTAGACCACACAGATCATTTAGTAGTAAAGACTTCGATGCAAAACGAGCTAAGGGACTATGCTTTTGGTGCGATGAAAAATACACCCCAGGACACAACTGCAGGAAGCGGCAGTTGCAATTCTTTGTGGTAGCAGAGGAAGACTCGTGTCCTGGAACTCCACTAGAGGTCGAAGAGGAAGAAGTAGTTGAATGTCCAGAACCCACCGACGATCCTTTAGTCTCCATGCAAGCCATGTTGGGGTGTTCGGGAAACACTGAATTTAGACAGATGAGAGTTATTGGAACGCATCAAAGAAGGCAGATCCACATTTTGATAGATAATGGCAGCACACATAATTTCGTGGACTATTCAATGATAAAAAGAGACGGGTGTGACGTACAGAACATTGACCCAATCTCCATAACCGTAGGGGGCGGGCTACAGTTGAGTTGCCATCAACGTTGTCGGAACTTTGCATGGACCATGCAGGGAGCTCAATTCACCATGGATGCCTTGGTGCTGTCTCTGGGAGGTTGTGATGTGTTCCTTGGGGTATAGTGGCTTGTAGGCTTGAACGATGTCCTCTGTAACTTCAGAGAAAGAACTATGACTTTCAGGTGGGAGGGCAAGGTAATGGCTATTTATGGAAACCCCGAAGGGAAATCAAGGATCCTTTCAAGTAAAGATTTTGAGAATCTCCTTCGCAAGCCGTCGGAAGGCCACCTTTTCATGCTACAACTAACTACGCCACTTGAGTTCTAACTTCAGCAGTTGAGCCTGAATGATGAGCAGTGGAGCGTGCATGATGAAATCAACACCGTGTTGGCGGAACATGCAGAATTCTTCCGGGAGCCGACGCAGCTACCCCCAGATCGTAAACACAATCATCAAATTGTGTTGAAGGAAGGAGTGGAGTCTGTTAATGTACGGCCTTACAAGTACTCCAAAACACAGAAGGATGTAATCGAACAAACAGTGGGAGAACTCATGAAACAGGGCTTCATCAGATACAGCTTCGGACCCTATTCCTCGCTGGTGGTATTGGTAAAGAAGAAAGACGATACCTGGCGAATGTGCGTGGATTATCGAGAACTCAATAAGAATACTGTTAAAGATAAATTTCCGATTCCACTGATCGAAGAGCTGTTAGACGAGTTACATGGGGCAAGCTGGTTTTCCAAATTAGATATGCGCTCCGGGTTCCATCAAATCCGAATGCATCCAGAAGATGTCTCTAAGACGGCGTTTCGTATGCATGAGGGCCATTACGAGTTCATGGTTATGCCTTTCGGCCTAACAAATGCCCCTTCAATGCTCCAAAGGTTAATGAATGATGTTTTCCGGCCATACCTGCGTCAATTCGTGCTAGTGTTCTTTGACGACATACTAATTTACAGCCCATCCTTACAAGCCCACATGAAGCATCTCTCAACAACCATGCAAATGTTCGCGGAGTACCAGTTGTTTTTGAAGGGTAATAAATGTATTTTCGGAGCGCGCCATATTGATTATCTAGGTTATACTATATCGGGGAGTGGAGTCGCAACAGACCCTAAGAAGGTGAAGACGATTATAGAATGGCCGGAACCAAAAGGTGTTACAGAGCTCCGAGGATTTTTGGAAATTACCGGATACTACCGTCGGTTCATCAAGGGGTATGGGTTAATAGCTAGACCACTGACGGAAATGTTGAAAAAGGAGAGATCCAACTATTGGGAGTGGCGACAAGAAGAGAAGGCTGCCTTTGAATCATTTAAACATGCCGTCACTTCAGCCCCAGTCTTGGCTTTACCAGATTTCTCGAAGGCTTTTGTAGTGGAGGCCGACGCTAGCGGGCAAGGAATTGGCGCGGTGTTGCAGCAGGAAGGACATTCGATTGCCTTCCTAAGTAAGTCACTAGCTCCTCGCCACCACGGACTGTCAACATATGAGGAGTTCCTGGCAATCATCAAAGCCGTCAGGTACTGGCATCATTACTTAAGTTATAAACAATTTATAGTTAAAACAGATCATCGCAGCCTTAAGTTCTTGCTTGAGCAACGCTTGTCAACCCCATTTCAACAATCTTGGCTCCCAAAACTTCTGGGGTATGACTTCGAAGTCCAGTATCGGAGCGGGAAGGAGAATGTAGTAGCCGACTCCCTCTCTAGAATAACCAGCTCAGAGATGTTGATGTTCACGGTGTTGCAAGTGCAAGGAGAACTACTGGAGGCAGTTAAGAAAAGTTGGGAGGAGGATCGTGCAACCGCAGGAATAAGGGAGCAACTGGAGTCGGGCCGATTGAAATCAAAGGTTTACGAATGGAAGGACGGCCTACTAAGGTGGAAAGGTCGACTCGTCATTAGCGCCAACCCAACATTGAGGAGGCAGATCCTAGTAATCAGCCACGATGATGCTATGGGGGGACATGCCGGAGTGTTGGCGACCACGAAGAAAATTCAAAACATGTTTTTTTGGAAGGGATTGATGAAAGATGTGCGGAACTATGTACAAGCATGTGTGATTTGTCAACAAAGCAAGCACGATAATTCAGCCTATTTTGGGTTATTACAACCGATTAAAATCCCCGATGGCTGCTGGCGGGAGATTAGCGTTGATTTCATTGAAGGCCTTCCTAAATCAAGGGGAAATTCGATAATTTTAGTGGTGGTGGACAGGTTTTCTAAGTACTCACATTTCGTTCTAGTTAAACACCCATACACCGCAAGTGAAATAGCAGAGCTGTTCCTCAACGATGTGTTTAAATTACACGGGATGCCTGAAGCCATTATTAGTGACAGAGACGCGACATTTCTTAGCAAGTTCTGGCAAGGGCTTCTCAGGTTGCAAGGTGTTTGTTTAAGGTTTTCCACTGCTTATCATCCACAGTCAAACGGTCTCACCGAAGCAGTCAACAAGATTTTGGAGACTTATCTCCGGTGTTTCTGCGGAGAGGAACCTCAGAGGTGGAGTGAATGGATAACATTGGCCGAATGGTGGTATAACACTACATACCGATCCTCTATCAATGCATCACCGTTCGAAGTTCTTTATGGGTACCCCCTCCGGTTTATACGCCCTATATAGTAGGGGATTCCAAGGTGGCAGAGGTTGACAGAGTTTTGACGAACAGGGAGGGAATGACGAGAGTTACGCAATTTTATCTGCAGCGTGCCCAGAACAGGATGAAACAGTACGCGGATTCACGTAGGTCTGAGCGAGAGTTCAAAGTGGGCGAATGGGTGTTCTTAAAATTACAACCATATAGGCAGCATTCTTTGCAGAGAAGGAGCAACCAGAAATTGTCACCTCTTTACTACGGACCTTACAAGGTTTTATAGAGGATTGGTTAGGTGGCATATAAGTTAGAACTGCCTGCGGAGTCCCTGATACACCCAGTATTCCATGTGTCACAGCTGAAGAGACCTGTCACGAAGCCAAACAATTTGTCCTCAGCATTGCCCAAGTTTGTCAACTCGGTCGAGCGCGTTCCAGTGGCAATCCTAGATTGTCGCATGGTAAAAAGAAACAATCGAGCAATTTCCCAGTGGCTTATCAAATGGTCGGACGAGATAAGAAAGTGAAAAAGAAGTGATTTTTATTGAAGAGAAGTCTCAGTTATATTCAACTTTACAGTATACATGCGATTTAAATAAGAAGATTAATAACAGAAGTTGCTAAAAATAATGAAAAGACTATCACTAGTTAGGGAACGAATCACCCTAAGAATCTTAACCACTAGACACATTCAAATATAAAATATTTACAGATTTCACCTTATCACTCCGTTACTCAAGCCTAAAACACAGCATCCTTATCACTCCTGGGAGGCAAACTCTTCCTTATGACTCCCTGCACTAATATCCCCCCTCAAACTATGGCCAGGGTGGAGACATAGTTTGCGTCGAAATTGTGCTAGGCGAGTTTTTGGCATAGACTTTGTAAATATATCAGCGATTTGATATGCTGAGGGAATGTATCTTGTGATCAAAACTCCTTGAGCAACGCGTTCTCGAACATAGTGGTAATCTAGAGCAACATGTTTGCTTCGCGAATGCAATACTGGATTGATGGTTAAGTGCAAGGCACTAAGATTATCGCCATATAAAATGGGCGGCTTGTTGGGAAACACTTGCAAGTCGTGGAGAAGATATTCGAGCCATGTGAGCTCGGCTGCGGTGTGAGCCATGGAACGATACTCTGCCTCAGTGCTTGAGCGAGCAACGGTGTGTTGTTTCTTGGCACACCAGGAAATAATATTGGAACCAAGAAATGTACAATAGCCTGTGGTGGATCGTCGTGTGGTCGGACAACCTGCCCAATCTGCATCGGAAAAAGCACTAAGAACAAGTGAGGTATCTTTGTGAAAAAAGAGACCATAGTGTATGGTTCCTTTGAGATAGCGCAATATACGACGAACGGATTTCAAGTGAGATAGAGTGGGATTGTGCATGAATTGAGAAACATAGTTAACACTATAAGACAAATCTGGTCGAGTTAGTGTCAAATACTGTAACGAACCCACAAGACCACGATAGAATGTGGGATCATCCAGTGGTGTCGATTCTGTAGCACTATCGGGTCGTTGAACAAGTGGTGTGGGCATCGGTTGACAGTCTACCATCTGAGCTCGTTCCAAAATTGAATAGGCATAACGAGTTTGATTTAAATGTAACCCAGAATCCGTTGGCTGAATGTGTATTCCTAGAAAATGATGCAGCGGCCCTAGGTCTTTCATAGAAAATTCCTTGCTTAAGACCTGCAAAAAGGTTTGTACTAGAGCCATAGAAGACCCTGTTAACAACATATCATCCACATATATTAATAAAACCAATATACCTGTCGAAGTATGCAGGACAAACAAAGAAGGATCAGCTAGACTGCAAGTAAAGCCATAATCTAATAAAAACATACTCAACCGATTAAACCAGGCTCGTGGAGCCTGTTTCAAACCATACAAAGCTCGCTGGAGTTTACACACATGTTTCGGGTATGTAGGATCTGTCATGCCAGGGGGCTGATCCATATAAATATCTTCGGTAATAAACCCATGCAAGAATGCATTTTTTACGTCCAATTGACGAATTGGCCAATTTTTCACCAATGCAACAGATATAACTAACCGAATGGTTCCTGGTTTTATAACAGGGGAAAAGGTTTCTGTGTAATCGACACCATCCAGTTGATGGAACCCCTTAGCCACTAGCCTAGCTTTTAATCTATCCAATCTTCCATCAGAGTTGAGTTTAGCTTTATAAACCCACTTACAACCTATTATATTCACATTTGGTGGTCGGGGAACAAGTGTCCAAGTGTGATTAGATTGTAAAGCTTGATATTCATCAATCATAGCTTGTTTCCAGCCTGCATGTGCAAGAGCACTTTTGACTGTTTTCGGCTCAGGAGGAATATCAGAAGACAACGACACAGTCAAAGCATATCGGGGATTGGGTTTGACAATACCTGATTGTGATCTGGTTACCATCGAGTGTCGTGGTTGCAGCACGTCTTCCTGTAACTGGCCTTCGGAAATTTCAGCAGATGTTGAGCCAAACCTTGTCAAACTTTGAGCGGAAGTGTCAACTTCAGGCAACAAAGACTCATGAGCAATTTGTGCTAGTGGTGAACCAATCACTGTAGCATCTACTACAGAATCTGCCGGTGGCAAGTCTGGTGGACTGGTTGTTGACGAGGTAGCTGATTCAGGGACTATGCTTACTTGACGAGCAGAAAAGACGTCAGCGTCTCCAGGTAAATGTAAATCAACGGCTACTGGAGCAGTGGCAGACGTTGATGCAGTTTGGTCCTGTACTGCAAGTGCTAGGGGCAGCACGTCGTCTTGGACTGGTTGTGGAATGGGAGTTGCTGGCCTAGGTACGGAAGCTGGAGATGGTTCGACAGTGTGTTCTGCACATCCTGAAAGTATTTCAGATATGATAGGTACATTTTGTTGTGTAGTCAACAGTGGAGCTCCACGTTCGGTAGCCAAATTGTCACACTCTGCTGGTGAATTTTCTGGTAATGAAGATAAGCCTGCACTATCATCAGATCTTTGAGAAAAATCGTTAGTTTCAATGGGAGGTAACCATGAGTCAATGAGCTGAACAACAAACTGTTTATTAATGGATGCAGATTTGTAAGGAAAAATTGTTTCATCAAAGCTCACATGACGAGAAATGATAATTTTTTTGGTTTTGGGATTGAAGCATTTGTACCCCTTATGTTTTTCACTATAGCCTATAAAAACACATAAGCATGATTTAGGATCAAATTTATGTCTTTTGGTGTCCCATGTATACGGAAAACATTTTGAACCAAATACTCGCAGAGAGCTATAATCAAAGTGAGAATTATGTAACTTATAATAAGGTGTTTCATGTCCTAAAACAGAAGTGGGCAACCTATTTAATAAAAAAACAGCTGTTTGAAAAGCTTCAACCCACATAAACAACGGCACATGACTATGATACAGCATGGTTAAGCCTAATTCTCGAATGACACGGTGTCGTCGTTCGACACTGCCTGTTTGTTCCGGTGTATGAGGACACGACACCTGATGTTTAATTCCCTGTGCAAGAAAATGTGAAGATAAAGCAGAGTTTAAGAATTCGCCGCCACCATCAGAGTGGAAAACTTTTATTGTTTTTCCAAATTGCCGTTGGACATATTGTTCAAAAGCCTTATATGCAACAAAAAACTCAGATTTTTTTCGCAAAGGAATGAGCCATGAATATTTAGAATAGTCATCAACCAAACAAGCATAATATTTAAATTTAGCATGAGATAGAACAGGGGCTGGTCCCCATAAATCACAATGGATTTTGTCAAACATAGAGAAACTTTTATTTGAAGACAAACTAAATGGAAATTTACTCAACTTTCCTAACTGACAACTATCACACAAAGATTTTGAATGCAAGGAACCTTGAACATCAATGAGGTTCTTATTAAATAAAATTGAAATTGCAGATGACTGAGGATGTCCCAAGCGCTGATGCCATATGTCCGCTGTTCCAGTGTTAAACCGATTGGAAAAATAGGCTTTAGGAAGTCCTGACAAAATATAAAGATTATGTTTCCGTGGCCCTTGTAGTAGTACCTGTCCCGTTTGGCGATCCTTTACAGAAATAGAAACATTAGAGAATTCACAATTGACAGAATAATCATCAGTTAATTGGCCTATAGACAACAAATTCTTTTTTAAAGCAGGAACTGATAAAACATTTGAAATTGGAAAGTTTTGTTTTTGTTCTATGGTAGCTGTGCCAATACCATCGATAGAAAGAAAGGTCCCATCACCAATGGTTATGGAATCAGGTCCATAGTAATCATTAAGCCTATGTAACAAGTGTTTGTTACCTGTCATATGGTTCGACGCACCAGAATCTGCAACCCAATCAGTGTCAACAATAGCAGTATCCAGGGTGAGTGCAGTAAGAGCTTGAGCTGGGCTGTTCGGTTTGTCTTGTGGAATCCACCAGCAAATTTTTGCAATATGACCTTCCCTGTTGCAGTATTGACACACTTCATTCTTATACAGTTCCCGTTCGGCCGGCGTCATTCTCCTACGACCTGCCGGAGGAGGTCGTCGCTGTGAAGAGTTCGTGTCATTATTTTGTCCTTGTCTCTGTGTTTGCTGAGCTTGGAAACCACGGCCTTGAGAATTGAACCTTGGTCGCCGATTTGATGAAGAACTGAACGCAGGTTGTCGATTTCCATAGAAGGCCACGTGTGAAGCAATTTGGTCAAGTCCCGGTTCTGATTGTGTGGAAAACCACGTTCGACGTTGATCGTGATTCTTCAATTGCGAAACCAACTCATTATACGTTGGTCGTGGTGGCTTTAGCATTGTTGTTGTGAATGTCTCATACTGGGGACCCAGACTGGTAAGAAGACAGAATATTTTCTCTCCATCGGGTACTGTTTTGCCAATTGCGGCTAAATTATCACAGATCTCTTTAAACAATCGCAGATGTTCTGTGATCGACCGATTGTCTTCTTTGCGAAAATAGGTCAATTGTTGTCGAAGAGTGAATTCCCTCTCCTGTGAATCTTGGGCATACGCATCTTTTAAAGCGCCCCAAACAGCATGAACAGTGTCCAAGCCGATGACAAGGCCGAGTGATTCCTCGCTTAAGGTTCCGTAGATCCATCCACGAAGTATTCTGTCAGACTTTTGCCATGTTTTGAATGTTTCTGAATGTTGTGGTTGGTAATTTTCGGGAATTGGGTTGGGAGGAGAATTGAATTTCTGATCCTCAGGGAAGCCATGATCAAGATGATCAGACAACTCCTGACCTTCAGCTAAACTCAAGACTTGTGCTCTCCAGAGTGGATAATTTGTTTGTTTCAGTTTCAATGTGACGAAATTGGCAACATTCAGTGTTGAAGAAGCCATGATGGGTAGATCGTCAAGCTCTGATACCAAGATAAGAAAGTGAAAAAGAAGTGATTTTTATTGAAGAGAAGTCTCAGCTATATTCAACTTTACAGTATACATGCGATTTAAATAAGAAGATTAATAACAGAAGTTGCTAAAAATAATGAAAAGAC
>JAOTAZ010075858.1:0-14243 GCA_025629785.1 Erythroxylum oxycarpum | reverse complement strand
TGTGAAAGTTTGACTTAGGTAGAGATGGAATTTGCTTCCAAGTTGTTCATAAAAGTTGTAGAACATGTTTTTCTCTTACTTTTTGACATACAGCTTGTAATTTTTAGCTAAGGGAATGGGAAGTTATGCTCTTTGGAAAAATACTGTACTGTTGTGGAACATTTTGATTAGGCCGTGACTTTGATTGCATTTTTGATATCTTTAGAAGTGGAAATAGTTTTTGTGTCCTCATGAAAATTGTAGAACTCTCTTTTCTCTATAAAATAGACACTAATTTTGTCCAATTTGAAGTTTGGAGTAAGGAGTTGTGCCCTGTGGAAGTTGGTATGTCGGAGGAAGTTTTTCAGATCTGCCATTGTGGTAGAGTAAGTCGACTTAAATCCTCAGACAAGTCGACTAGGACATGCACAGGAGAGTAAGTCGACTAGGATTCTCAGGCAAGTCGATTAGGAACATATATTTTTCCTGAACTGATCTTTTTCCATTCTTTTGTTTATAACTTTTCCGTCCGACATCCGATTGACCTGATTCTCGAGGCATCGGATTCGTGACGTATTGAATTTCATTTTATGAGAAATTGGAAATTTTTAGAGGTGAAATTGACGTGGATTGGTTAGGTAAAAGTAAGGGGACCGGGTATTTGGTTTTTTCTGGTTAGTGTTTTATTTGTTTTTGGCCTATAGAGGTCCGAATTGAAAGATTTTGGTGTCGTTAGATTTCTAAATTTTAGATGAAATTTTTGGGATGGTAATTTTTGGAAAAGTATCGGGAATGTCACGAACATGCATTATACACGTTTTTAATCATCACATGTTCATTATTAAATGTGTCTGACTGTACAATTAGTAATCTTTGTCGATGTTGACTATTATAGAGGCACATTTGGAGCGTCGATTCATCGACGTTGCTGAGACTTCCCGGCATTAGCTCGGAAGTTAGAGGTGAGTGACCTAGATGGCTCTCTCTCAATTACTATATGTTCGCTGTGGAGATAATGGTGGGTTAGTGATTGTGTTCTGATTATGGGTTTCGGACAGAAGGTCTGATGTATTGAGAAGCGATGACATAGAAGTGTTATCTGTCTATGACATGTGAATTGAATCTGTGAACTACTTGCTTTTGAATGTGTGATTGTGATATTATTGAGTGTAAACTGGATGAATGATGTGTATAGATGTGATTGTCGAATGTGTACATGGATATGAATGAAATTGTAAATCCTCCACTTCAATGTGGAATGCCGGACTAAGGTCCGATGATATGAGAAAGTGATTGAATGGGATAGGTGATTGCATTGCATAAATGTATAACACATAATGGCAGTTGTGACCGGAGTAGCCACCGATCAGAGCTACAAGCTCAACCAGTGAAAAAGAGCCTCGAGCTCGAAGGGAAGTAGTGCATACCCAGAGGGCTCTCCTACCCCTAAGACGCGTCTAACACTTATATGGGACAGTTCAGGCGCTCGGTCACAACACTGTAATAAAATGGGACAGTGTCACATATGCATTGCATACATATTTAATTGCATATTGAATACATATTTGATTAAATATTGTAATGGGAAAAAGGCAAGACTGCCTTATACATTTGTGATTGGCTTGTAGACAATCATGTGGCACTTCTGAATGTGTTATTATGAATATAATCTGTGATTTGCTTGTGTGCTGCATGAATTGGCGAACTATCGATGATGGTTCCTTACTGAGTTCACAAACTCACCCAAAATTGTAACCTATTTTTCAGGATCGAGAGTAGACCCGTAGCTCCAAAGGGACTGATCGAGCCGAGTAGATTTTTTTGGAGAGAGAGGTTATGGCTCACAGATCGATCAGCTGGGATTTTTGATGACCTAGTTAGGCTTGATGTATTTTTTTATATATAGTAGTGTGTATTAGATTTTAGAAATTGTGGACAAACGAGACAAAATGTCAGTTGTATATATTTCTGTTTTTGATTAAATGAAATGAAAAAAAAGATTGGTTTTAAAAAGTTGCGATTTTATATCGATGTTTTTTATCATGATGCCATGTGGAATATAGTGGTGTTTGTTCGTAGTTCTCTCTTATCGTAGGATCTGTACCGGAATGACCTGTGGGCGTCCCGGTGGGTACTCTACGGTAAGGGGGCGCTACATCCATTTTCCCTCCCTTTAAGCTACCAAATGTCATAATTATTTGGGGACATTTGTCACTTAAGGAACGCTGTCAAATGCCACAATTCAATCAGGTCACTTGTCACTCAATCAATGTGGCCAAATGTCAATGCATTAGCTATGCCAAATGTAACAGACCACTACCATAGGATATATGCCCAAAATTCTTGAGAATATTCGAGCACATACCCTACGAGAATGGCATATTAGAGCAATCACATTCGCTTAATATGGCATCATACACATCATTAGTAATCATAAAAACAACTTATCTCTTTTCATTAACAAGCCATGTTTTATGCTGTTATTTCATTACAAGCTGTCCATATATTTACAATACATAAATCATTTGTGATCACACTGTTTTAAACGAAAGATTCTACATGAAATGAAAACTATACAAAATACTCTATCTAAAATCCTCAGATGATAGCTGATCAGACCTTTGAGCCATATCTTGATCCAAAATGAATAGAACTAACCTTTAATTAGTTTGTTCTACTAGCAAGGCCTCCTCACAATACCGAAAAATGAATGTTGCAATTTTGATAAGTTTTACAAACTCAATGAGTGAACCATCATCGATAAGTTCACTCAAATTAGAACACTTATATATCAATAAGTAACATTTAGCTCATTCAAAATAACACTTCATTCAGAGTTATAACTTATGTTCTACAATTTGCATCATAATACAAGAAATGTTTAAAAATACAATCACTTTTTAAGTCATTCCAGAAGTACATTATGAATATCGGAATATCATGTAATCATTTCAGAACATAACACTCATTTATCACAATTCTTCATATCACCAACAAAGTCATAAGCATTTCTCAATATCAACACAACATAGCTCCACATTCATTTGCAATTAATATCATGAACACATTTAAAGATACAAATGGAAATGCAAATGAGACTCATTCCAATTTAAATTTGTTGTGATCAAGTGCCTATTTCACTGTCCTGTATTTGTTGTAGATATCCCGCTCTTTTTAGTACTATCTCATATCCATTGTGGATATCAGGTTTATTAAACGTTAAGCCTGAGGCTCTGATGTGCACAATTCAGCTTAAAGTTCTTTTCATGTTGGCTACTTTGGTCACAACTCATTTATGTGAACATGCATAATGTAATAAAGTATAACAGGTCATATAATATATCATCAGTCACTTTCAATCAATGAGCACATTCAATTTTCACAGTTCATCGGATTTAATTCTGGCATTCAACAAATAGTTGAGCATCTAATTTCCTTATTGACATTCAAATCACAAACACTTCCAATACAGTCCCAATCATCAAAATTCTCAGACAATCAATTATCTAGAGTCAGTAATATCACAATTATATCAATATCAATTCAATATAGAGGTATTAAGTTTAATCAACTCAATTTGAAGAGAACCCATTACCAATCAAAATCTCACATCTAGGTTACCCACTATACATATAATTCAAACAGAAGCATAAATATTTGATTTTACACAATTAAGTTAACTCACAGTACACTCCAGTTAGCTATTGCCTCGACATGTTGGCAATGCTTGGATGGTGTCGGTTGATGTGTGCCTCTAAATCAAACAATACACATGTGTACACATTACTAATTGATTAATCAAATGAATGCTTAAAGTTACAAATTTATATGTGTCATGTTTAATGCATGCTCAATTGATTATTCCTGGTATGAAATCTTATTCACAAATCATACTTATACATTCATCATAGTTTGTGCATCATGTAGTTTGCAATTAGGTTTATGCCTTAATACACCTGATTACTTTCAATTCATCACTTAAACATTTGTCATTCTTTTTCCCAGGATTATACACTCACACAATTTCCTAGTTCTCATTCAACCATTCCCAATTCGTCACTTACATACTTTGAATCACATTACATTCATGAGAACATCTTTATATCATTATCAATTCATTATTTACATTTATCATTGAACATTTTTCATGATCAAAGGCCTCTTATAACACACATATAATTGTTGTTTTAAATCTGGAATTTCAACAAGCTAGATCTACACGTTTACCAAAATTTTTCTAGCAATATACATATTCATACATTTACCTATTTCTCATTCATAATTAATCCAAGTGGGATGATGATAAATTCATATTAAACTAGATAATATATCTACAACTTTCATAAAGGATTCGAATTTCATTTCTGTCACTAGGGTTTTGAAATTTGGCTTGAATTTGAGTTCTATTTGTTGTCCATGATTGATAATAGTCTGTAGTATTTTGGGTCTAACTCTCAGAATAATGAACCAAATTACATTATTGTTATTTCATTTGAAACTTAATGCATATAGGAACATTTGTTTAAAAGAACTTATTATCTAAAAAGTCAGTTTCTACGTCAGAATGGTCATACAAAATTGATCCAAAAACCTGTCCTGTGAAAACAGTTGTTTGGAGGTTTCGGGTCACTTATCCCATAATTGTGGTAAATGATTAAGAAGGTGAAAAATTTGGAATTTTGTGCAATTGATGAACTATATAAGCTTAAGTTAATTTAGTTGGTATAATAGGATTTAAATGGACTTGTTTAAGGTGTGTTATAAACTTAAATTGGTATTCAATTTAATTAAGTAACACTTAATTTAATTATGCATTATTAATTGAGATGATAATATAAAGAATGTATGGTTTAATAATGATGAATACAATATTGAATTGCTTGGTGTTGTCATAAATGAATGAGCTCCAAAGGCTTATGTGTTATGAATTGGATATGGATGTTTGTGAATTGGGAATTTCTGTGATCATATTATGTTAATTTCCAGACCATCAAGTGTCCGAGGAGTTTGATATTTGGGATTGTGTTGGGAGTGCCTTTTATTTATGTGAATATACATATTTTGTGACGACTCAATACCTCTATTGACGCATTGTTGCACATATTGGTAATTAGATGACATGTTAGTTTGTTTGAAAATCAATGATTATGTCAAGTTGAACAAAATGGAATAAAGTGGTATATGTTGCAATATGTTCTTCACATAAGAATGCTGAAATTAACCTGCTTTGTTTTAAAATTATTAAGTCTTAGTCGTGGGTAAATAGGCTTGCTTAGAAGGATGCAGTTGCTCCTGTGACACTTCGGAGTCTCCTTTTATTGAGACATGTCTCTCCTGTTTTGTGATACTGATCATGGTATCTCCTATATTAGTCCTGTTAACCACTTTTGTATAAAGGATTAACAAACTAACTTGTTTTGTATTGTGTTATATGCTCAGTTATGATATAAATATGCCTTGATATGAAACATCTGAGCTCTGTTCTGAAATAAGTAAATTTTGTTCTGTTACAGACAAGTTTTGTTAAGATATTATAATATTTAGCTTTGAAATTAGTCAGTTTTGCTCTAAAGCTAATATGTAACCTGCTCTAATATGTTATATTTTGTTCTGAGAATCATGATATTTTGGTTCGATTTGAAAATGGATAAGTAAACACTGCTTATGATCTTATGTGACTTTGAATATATGAATGTTTGGATGATTGTTTGAAATAGTTATTAGCTTATATCCTGTTTAGTTTATTCCCCACTCAGCTTTATGATTAGCACGGTGGTTTTGCCTCGTGTAGGTTCAGATAGGAGGGTTTGAAGACTGGGACAATAATAATCGCAGTGGCCAATGAAGAATGTGTTTTGTTTTGTGAATGTATGTTTGAGTCGTATGTAATAATATGAGACATGATATATTTTGTTAAAAGTTTGTGCTAGAACTTATATTCTACAATTTGTATCATAATACAAGAAACGTTTAAAAATGCATTCACTTTTTAAATCATTCTAGAAGTACATTCTGAATGTAGGAATATCAACACAATGTAGTTATCAACATTCATTTGCAATCAATATCATGAAAAATTTAAAGATACAAATGCAAATGCAAATAAGACTCATTCCATTTTAACTTTGTTATGACCAAGTGCCTATTTTACTGCCTCGTATCCATTATGAATACTGGGCTCTTTTTAGTATTATCTTGTATTCGTTGTGGATACCAGGCTCATTAAACGTTGAGCCTGAGGCTCTGATGTGCACAACTGAGCTTAAAGCTCTTTTCACATTAGCTACTCCGGTCACAACTCCTTTATGTGAACATGCATCATATAATGGAGTATAATAGTTCACATAATATATCATCAGTCACTTTCAGTCAATGAGCACTTTCAATTTTCATAGTTCATCAGATCTAAGTTCAGCATTCAACAAATAGTTGAGCATTTAATTTCCTTATTCACATTCAAATCACAAACACTTCTAATACAGTTCTGAATATCAAACTCCTCGTACAATCAATTGTACAAAATCAGTAATATCATAATTATATCAATATCAATTCAATATAGAGGAATTAAGTTTAATCAACACAATTTGAATAGAACATATTACTGATCGAAATCTCACATCTAGGTTACCCACTGCACATATAATTCAAATAGAAGTATAAATATTTGAGTTTACACAACTAATTTAAATCACAGTACACTCGAATTAGCTATTGTCTTGACATGCTGGCAATGTGTGGATAGTGTCGGTCGATGGGTGCCTCTAAATGTAACATCCTACTACTTGAATTAAGGTTAAAATTGTGTTTATTAAAGATTGATGAGAAGTTAGGAGGCACAATTCACGCTTAATCAAAATGTGACATATATAAACACGACACTATTGATCTTGCATATTACAATTATTTATACATACATTCATTGCCATTTTTTGGGTATAATTAATTGTAAAAAATTCAATTAAAATGTGAATTGTGAATTATTTAAGCTAAAAATTTATTTAAACACTATTAGTATTATTTCTAAATTTTTGGTAAATTTTTAGAAAATTTTCAAAAATTTGGGATACATTTGGACTAGTAATTAATTGAAAAATGGATCAATCATTGTGTGACAAATGGCATAGATAAATAAGCAACATTTGGCATGAGTAATTAATTGACAAATGGCAGCAATGATTGAGTGACAAATGGACTAGTAATTAGGTGACATTTGGTAGCTTATGTAATAGATAAGTGGCTTACATGCTTAAGGACATGTGTTGTTAGGTAAGGGATAAGTGGCTTACATGCTTAAGGACATGTGTGTTATGTAAGGGATAAGTGGCTTATATACTTAAAGACATGTGTTGAAATAATATGGTGACATCTAGCACTTAGGAGTAATGTTTCTGCAGCATTGTTTCAACCTAGCTCATTTTTCTTCTCTTCTCATCTCTCACCACCGAAACTTACTTCTATCTCCCCTTGTATTTTTCTTGAAGCTATGCTAAATTACCATACTAAATACATGCTTTTACCCTTCACAAAATAGCTTAAGAGCCAACCGATTGTTGTTGTTTCATCACAGTTGAAAGTCATTTAATTCCATCATGAAGTGTGATGATACTGCATGTTTGGAGCACTGATTTAGAGTGATTTTTGAGCTGGTATTAGAACCGAACAAGTGAAAGATTAGTGTTTATGGCATGTTATAATAGAGAATGATTGATGAGTTTTAGATGAAAGTGAGAAAATGTGTTGGAATATTATGAACCCAAAAAACTTTCACTAAACATGTTTCGGTATTCTGATTATAACTTGACCTATGGATTTCTAAATGATTTGATTATTAATTTAGATTAAACTTGAGACATATGTCTACAACTTTCTTGAAGAATAAAAATTTTAATTCTATCTCTAAGATTTTCAAAATTGGCATGTAACAGAGTTTTAGATAGGTTATAGCACTACCAAGGACAGAAATCATATCCTATGTTTATTGAATAAACTGTATTGATGTAGGACGTATTAGATTGAGGTTCTTCACCAAATTTTTTGCTTATTCTCATAGCTTTAAATTGGTATAAAGTTTGTAATTTTTGAATACTGTAACTGAGAGATATGAGGTGTACAATGTGAATGCATGATCATGCATGAGCCAAAATTTCACATTTACACAATTGGTAGTATTTTGAGCATAACTCATTGAATAATGAACCAAATTGAATGATCTTGGTATCAATAGAGTCTTAAGACATAGGATAATAATTCATTATAAGGAAGTGTTGTGAAATTCCTTCACTTTCCTAATGAAATTAATTGTGTAAAATAGACCCGAAAGTGTACCTTTAAACAAATCTGAGTTAATCAATGGAATGTGGATATCTGAATGATTATTGTGACAAAATAAATGATAAGAAACCTAGAATTGTCTTCAACATGCATTGTACATATTTATTATATATGATTGTGCATTAATGAATACAAAATTGTGCAATATTGTGATATGTGAAGTATTGTATGTATAGAGGAACGTATTGAGCGACAACACCTAGACATTGTCGGCACCTCAAGGCAGTAACTGTTTGTAGCATATTGTGAGTAACCTAAAATGGTCTCACCTTATCGTTTTGTACATTATTGAACTGTATTACTACATTATTAAACTATACTGAATTGTGCTGATTGTGTACTAGATTCCGGACAATATTTGTCCGAGGCGTTTGATTCATGAGAATAATATTGGAAGTGCTGATTTAATGTGAATGCGTCTATCTAAATGATTTTCTGAATCTCAACTGAAAAGTTAAATGTCGAACCTAGTCCGATGACTACTGCTACTACAATTATTACTGTAATTGATACTGTGACTGATATACTGTTATATTACATGCAAATGAAAGTGATTGAATTTGGTGATTGCACTTCATCCCAATGCATGTAATATAAAAGAGTTGTGACTGATGTTGCTACTGATACCGTTACTGATAAAAGCTTTAAGCTCCCACGTATGTGGTTCGAGCCTATGGCTCACTATGATCAACGAGTCACAGACTGACTAATTGAGCCCGATAATTCGGGATATTGTAAAAGCACACTGTCACAACAATATAAAAATGAAAGTGAGTCTCATACATATAGCATTTGCTTATGATTTGAATTCATTGAATAATTTGCAAAGTTGAGTGAATATTGTTATACAATTAAACTGTTTAACTGAGAAATGACTTATCTGTGATAGTACTTGATACTTGTCAAGTGGATTTGAACTGTATGATTACATGTTATAATTGATCTTGTTTTATAACATAAGTGAACCATCGAGGATGGTTACTCTGTTGATTTCACAAAACTCATCAAAATTGCACTGTTTCTTTTCAGGTTGGAGAGTGAGACGACCTAGATTCTAAAACTCCATAGAAGCCTATTTTGTGCAACTGTTACAGTCAGTTTTGGCTCAGAGGTCGGTCAGTTGAGATTGAATACTTAGCTGTTTCTTTCATGTTTATTATATTTGGTGTGTATTGAGTTGTTTAAGCTCATAAGATAATGCTGTAAAACATGGATGGTATTGTGTTATATTAAACAATGGAAATCATGGATTTTAATATAATGTGATCACATTTTGGGTTTAGAAAATGTGTGATTGATGGTTTAGTGTATGATGCCATGTTATGTACAGTGAAGGTGAGATAGTTAACATGTCATTTCTGATAGGCATGTACGTATGTCCATGTCAGTTTGGATTGGGGTGTTACACTAAATCAAACAATACACACAAGTACACATTACTAATTGATCTATCAAATGAATGCTCAAAGTTACAAATGTATATATGTCATGAATTTTTTTGGTTAAATATATATGTGTCATGTTTAATACATGCTCAATTGATTATTTCGGGTATGAAATCGTATTCACAAATCATACTTATACATTCATCATAGTTTGTGCATCATGTAGTTTACGATTAGGTTTATGCCTTAATACACTTGATCACTTTAAATTCATCACTCAAACATTTACCATTCTTTTCCTAGGATTATACACTCATACAATTTCCTAGTTCTCATTCAACTATTCCCAATTCATCACTTACATACTTTGAATCACATTACATTCATGAGAACATCTTCATATCATTATCAATTCATAATTTACACTTGCCCTTGAACATTTTTCATTATCAAAGGCCTCTTATAACACACATACAATTGTTGTTTTAAATCTAAAATTTCAGTAAGCCAGATTTATACATTCACCAAACTTTTTCCAACAATATATATACCAAACATTTACTCAATTCTCATTCATAATTACCCCAAGTTCTTCAATGCTCATACATGCATACCCTATTCACATTTCTCATGTTCTGAAGATCGTGTTTGCATTATAAGAACTAAGTTATTCCTTAAACAAATCGTAATTTCCAGATTTGAACTCAACTACATCAAAATAGTCCATTCTTTAGGTAATGACTTCAATTAATTACATAAGCCTATCAAAATATCTTCTAGTCAAACTGTTTCACGGAAGCATTAATAAGACATCAATAATCATTTTTCATTTTTTATTCTTAGACTAATTCGAGCTCTAAAGTCCCAAAAAATTATGAAATAATATAAGGTTCCTGCACAGGGGTCTATCATAGACAATTTTAAGGAAACAAGCATAACTCAAGCTCTAGACACTATTTTATCAATCCACTTTCACAGGCGTCAATATATGACCTATATTTGCAACTTTCATTCTTTGACTTACTTCAAATTCATGCTCTAAAGATATGTAAAATAGATGCTAGGTTTGGTAAGGCAACTTCAAGCTGATCTTTTACTCAACTTTGTGATGTTAAAACATGGATTACTTGTGCAACAATTAGGCATAACCATAAGAAAGTTCAAGGAGGTGAAAGAAAAGAGATTCGGTGGTGTGAGTGAGAGAAGAAAGGATAAGAAATGAGCTTAACCAAGTTTGCTCTTACTGAATGTTACACCTAAGACGTTATGTGTCATCTAATGGAAAGGCCATAAGTCTAAAGGCATGTTCAACATGTACCCAGTATATATGTTGCCATATGTCACCATTAAAGCTAGGTCACATGTCATGTATTGCAGCTGCAACTTGTCCATTAATCAACTATGCCATTTGTCATCAACATACTAGGCAATTTGTCACACAATGATCAATGCCAAATGTCACTCAATTACATATTAAATCATTCAAATTTTTCATATACCAATTTATCTTATCACTTGGCATTTTTCCTAGCCTAAATGTACATCTTAATCCTTCAAATTTTTGGATATACCAATTAATTCCAAATTTACTACTTGTCACCAATCAAACCAAAATGTAAGGCATAAACATTTCACAATTCACATCATGAACATTTTAAACTTTTCAAACCCCATAATGAATCAATTGAATTCATATGCTATCTATGTAATGTGTACAAAATCATAATTAATGTGCGTATGTTAATGATAAGCAATTTATTAATTCTAATAACAAGATAAATTTTAAGTCCTTAATATGAAAACGGGTTATTACACCAAATATCACTAACTCATAGGCTTAGTCATTCTAATTTTTCATGTACCAACTTGTCTTGCCACCTAACAATTTTTCCTAGTCCAATTGCACATTTTGATACATCAATTTTCTATTGGTATCAATTAATTCCAAATCACTAAGTATGATCCATTAAACCCAAATTCAAGATCAGGCCAAAATTCAAAACATACGCAATTCACAATTTCAAAATCTATCACACTTACTTTCATGAACATGTAACATTTCAACTAGGGTATAATTTAGGACCTTACACCTTTAAAATGTAGCAGGTGCATTGTATAATCCAAAGGGCATTGACCTTATAAGCCAACGTATCATAAGGACGTGGGAAGGTTGTTTTCTCTTGATCCTCCAAAGCGATTGGGATTTGAAGATAGCCAAAAGTCCATCCAAAAAGCATTAATACATGTGTCCCACTAATCATTTAGCTTTGGAGGATCATTTAGTTTCCGTAATTGATGCATACTCTCCATCCATTGACAGTTCTTGTAGGAATCAACTAATTCTTCTCATTGGATATGCGGCATAACCTATATTGGACTCACCTAAGATGTAACATCCCACCCTCAGCGGGAAGGGTAGAATAGTAAATTGGGTATAGGATGATAGAGATTGGGCTTAATTAGGACAGTTCAAGCATATTAGTATTAGTACACAGTTACATTGTGCACATGCAAATTACTGGACATGCATACATGACATTCTCGATTTTCGTGCCTAATGCACTTTTATTGTGATTAACATGGTTACTGTATTTAAAAAATTATTTTGACTGCTCCATCGTGTGTTTTACTTTTTATGGGATTTTCAGGAATTTTTCTGGAATTTTCCCGAGAAAATTCCCGAACCGAAAAAATCGCCAAGTGGCGAACCGGTTGATTTTCTACTGTTATTTGGTATTTAATTATGGTAAATTTTGGTGGGACCTAATGAAAACTTGTAGGAACCGAAAATGGGGTGGATAAGTTGGTTAATTGATTAAAGTATATTAGTTAGATTACTTTGACTTTTCTTCATTTTTTTTGACAAATCCAAAAATGCCACCTTGCCTCCATTTAATGCTTCCCTATCCTCTCCCACGGTTTTGCCTAAAGAAAGAAATGAAAAGGTGATTATTTGCTTGCTTTTTAAGCATAACCGAAACCTAGTTTCCAAAATTTCTCCATCACCATCGATTTTCTTCTTCTTTCATCAAACCTTCCTCCAAACATAAGAGTTTCTTCATGCAACCAAGTTATGTTCTTCCCATGATGATGATATACATGTATGGTGTTAGAAGAAAGTAGAGAAAGTGGGAAGTTGGTGTAGGATTAAAGAAATTGAAGGTGGAAAAGCTAATAGGTAAGTAATTTAGTTAAGCTTTAAATGATGTTTTCATTTTGTCTTTAATGCCATGGTAGTTAGAAGCATTTAATGGGAGTTATGGTGTGTTTATTAGGATTATTGATGCATTAAATTGATGAAAATTATTGCTTGAATTGGTGGGTATAAGGATAGGGTTATGCATGACTTGAACATAGGATGATTGATGTTGGAACCCGTAATCGGATATCCAACTGCTCATACAGATTCTCATACTGATACCCGATTTTCTTGGAAACAAAGAAAACAGAAATGAAAGTTGAAACAAAAGAACGGATTGCAAACAGAGGACCCTTACACAGAAACGGAAACGGAGTAACAGAAGACTCAGATAACAAATGAAAGGCAACCGAACGAGTTGGAAACCTAAGACATTCCGACAAAAACCGGTCTGAATTTTTTTCTTTATCTTTTTCTTCTAATAACTGTCTATTGACGTTCTCATTCTTAATCTAATCTTAACCCGATTTTTACCAAAAATCGGGCAGCATAACAGCTGTATTTTGACAGTCCAAAAATTAAAAACCAAGAAACGCATTTCAAATCTCATAAACAATCCACATCAGGCAACATCGGACCTCCCGTCCGGCATCCAAAACTTCAGCAGAAACACAATCCTAGTTCTAAACACTTCAAAAATTCTTATAATCTCACTTATAACTCAATATCTGCAAATTTAATCATCATCATAAATCAAGGATCTATAACTGAATCATAGTCATACAATTTCAAGTCATATAACGGCATAATTTTTCTTATATATAAAATCAACTGTATAAAATCTTTACAATCAAACTATTGGTTTTCTAACCATCCATAAAAATCCAATACAAATATCAAACTTTACACATAAAACGAACATGTACAAATCTGACTGGTCATTCTCGTCTTCCATCCGATCTCCTGCATAAAAACCTGGAGATTGGGATGAAGGGGGGGTGAGCACTAGGCTCGTGGATAATATATTTATTAATGGAAACATAAGCGGAAAAATAGTTTATTTTTTTTCAAACTTTTTACAAACATTTATTCCAAACTCATTTTCAAACTTTTCAAAACATTCATAAACCATTTTCAAAATTTCATGCTTGATAAATCCACTTTCTTATTTTTCAAACTTTTACAAATCATGCAGAGCTTTAAACATGAATGGAGAACAAACACGTTTTTTTTGTCACATCATAGTCAAAGTAAAATCACATAACACGTCAAGTGGTTTAGTGTTGGACCCCATACCCCACCCGTAGGTGTTTGCAGGTTATACTGCGACGTATGTTTGCGGGTTATACCGCGGCATCCAACACAAACCTCATAACACATTACATGGTTTGGTTTGGTTCGGTCCA
>JAOTAZ010075851.1:0-14247 GCA_025629785.1 Erythroxylum oxycarpum | reverse complement strand
GCAAAATGGGTATGAATCAAGGTGGAGTTGAAATATGGATTAATTAAGGATGAGGTTAAATTGGAATTAAGTACATTTGAAAAAGCGATCCATGTGAGTTAATGAACTTTGCATATGATTTGATATATATATGAGTGAGATGTTATGGAAAAGAAAGATAGAAATGTTATGAATGATGAGATATGTTAAATATGAAGAGTAAAATGAATTGAAGTTGATGATTTGATGAATTCCAATTGGTAGTTGAATGGACAAGAATGTGTTGCTTTAGTTAAGGAAGAAATGAAGTTAAGAGGAATTATAAGTTTTCATAAGGATAAGATTTTGTGAATTGTTTCAAGGGAAAATCTAGAAAAAAGCTAGATAGAACTGGTCAAAGTTGTCTACATAGAAGTTGTAGATGATCCTTTTAGCTTTCCGAAGCTATAAAGTTTGTGATTTTTGGATATCGGAGGTAAGAGATATGATTGATACAAGATATGATGTTGCATGGAGTGTATGAACATGACAACTATGATGTATGATAAAAATTGTGATTTTGATGAATCAAATGGATTGAGATTTAAGAGTTTGATGAGATAAATTTGATGTTTGAATTGTTATGAAGTGATTTTGCATGAGAAGAAGTGAATTTGGGAAGTGTATAAGTGTTTATGGTGTTAGGTTAAAGGTGGGAGGCTTTGGAGAGGCATTGGAGGCTTTGGGGAGCTTCAATGTTTACAGACATTCTCGGGTGGAAAAATACCCCATGGCCAGTCAATGTCCGTTAAACGAACATGCATGTCCGTTTAACGGAGATTCTCGGGTCATTTGGCCTCCTAAGCTCGATTCATGTCCGTTAAACGGACATTCACGAGAAATTTTATGATTTTTGACACTATTAGAGGCAGAATCAGGTTTTGTGGTCTCCATGAAAGTTGTAGCTCTTGAAGTCTACTTTCTAATGGTCTAAAAACAAAATCAATCCGACTTCTATAATGAAAGTTATGGCGATCGAGCCAAGAGAGGTTCAAATCGATATAAGGTATGCACATGGTCTACTCTTTTGAGCATCACTTCCTCATCCGACCTCCAATTGAGGTGATTCTTAGACCAATAGATTCCTAAGACATGTATCCTTCACTCCATAAACATTTGTAGCATTTGGAGTTGATTTGAGAAAGTTTGCATGAAAGTAAGTGAGGGGTCGGTTAGGAGAACATGATTAGGGTTTGAGCAAACTTGAGCTTTTTAAGCATATCTTGAGCTATAGAGCTCTGATAGAGATGATTCTTTCTTCAAAGAAAACTAGAGACTTAGAGCTATGATTGCTACGAAGAGGTCAAATGGAAATTTAGAGTTGAAGATTTCCAAATTTTGTTCACAAGTAGGAGAATTGAGTTCAAGCATAGTGACTGATTTGTATGAGCACACCATGAAACAATTTGTGAGTAAATGTTTAAGATGCTATGAGAGAAAAAAAAATTTAGGATGGCTAATGAGGGTTTAATGAAAGCGTTGGATTATCAGAGCAAGCGTTGGACTCTAGAATCAAGTGGGGTCCAACAAACGAATGAGTAAGTAAGAGAGTTGGGTTCCGGAAATGGGATCCAACACAGTGGGCTGCGTGAAGGATAAACCTAAGGGATATTCGGTGGGGGTACATTAAGATGGGGGCTGAAGCAATTTTTTGGAAAATACTTATGAAGTACTAAACATCTCGCCGCCAGTTCGGAGGTGATATTGACACCGATGAACTGGGTTAAGTAATTTTATTATTATTTTGTTGTTTCTTTTTCTCATTAGGAACTAATTATGTTATCCTATGTTAATTGATTTTGGTTTTGTGTATGGATAATCGAAATTTTGTTATTGTTTCGTTATTTGTGTATAAACCCGCTAGGTATTGTGAATTGATGATTTTAATGCGTTTATTGAATCGTTAATTTCAAACCCATTGCTAGAATTTCAATATAATCTGTAATTGTTATGTTGAAATCTATGTGTAGCGACTAATGATTCCTAATCATTGGAGATAATATGACCTAGGTTAAATGATTCATCGTAAGTGGTTGTTGTCTTGATTAATCGGTTTTCCTAATTTGTAATACTACTGCCTAATTAAATCTAGAGATCGTATCCTAGGTTGTTCAGTGGTTAGGTTTAATTAACAATCATATCTTAATTAAACTAAATATAAGGGAGAACTCGGGTTAATTTTTAACCCATGATTAATAGTTACTAGGAGAGGTTAAAGAACAACAAATTAATAAAATATACTTAGTCAGGGAGTAGGCCGAGTTTGAACCAAAGAACCAGATCCCTTTCGAATTCCCCACCTTTATCATTTTTTCTGCATGTTTTCTTTAATCTGTTTTTATTAGTTAGTTACATTTCGTTTTCTTCTTTGAAAAATCCAAACCCCCCGTTAAGTGTAAACACCGATTAATTTCATTTCATAAACTTTACACACACTCTCTGTAGGATCGACCTAGACTCGCTACTGCTACACTAGTAGTCTAGTTATTTTATTTTGACTAGCGTTACGATGCGCAGTCAACTTTTGGCGTCGTTACCAGGGAGTGCAGTGTTTTAATTTTTGTTTTTGATTTAATTAGTGTTTTGTATATATTTGTTCTTGATTAATTTCTTTTCTGTTATTTCGTGATCTTTTCATTTTTATTTTGTGTTTAAATATTTTTGATATGGATGGAAGTAATTTCTTTTATAACTCATATTCTCAATCCTATAACAATGTTTGGACTCATCAACCTAACTTTTATTATGGATGGGATAATCATCAGAATTACTTCCATGATAGTTTGCAGGATGCACAACAATTCTCATATAGACCAGAAGCTTTCTATCATAACTCCGGTACATCTCTGGAAGAGTTGATGCTGCAATTGCAGGAGAATACTTTACAATTCTAGAAGGATAAAGGGCAATTTCCAAAAAACACATGTTCTAGCACCCAAGATCTAGAGAGCCAATATAATTCAGTTGTATCTTTAGAAGAACTTGTTAATAATATGCCTGCTAACAATTTGCAATTTCTATAGGATATGCACCAGGAATTGCAAGAATTCTGACAAGAGAAAAAAGCAAGCGAATAGAGGATGGAACACTTAATGGGTCAGATGGCAATAAGTTGTGATCACCTAGAATCGCAAAGCGAAGAGGTGTACCCAATTGAAGTTTTTGCAGAAACTTTACAAAGTGATAAGGAGTTTGGGAATTTTAGGGTCAACCCTCAACGAATTATTTGTACTGAAGAAGTTAAGAAGGAGTTTGAAGCCGGAAAGGACACATCTTTTAGCTCGGAGGTAATTACTAAGTCTATGATTATTTTTGAGACTAACTCTTTACCTTTACATTACAGATTGGAGGAGTTAAATGATAAAGAAAAAGGTAAAGAGATGTTCGAAATATTTATGGAATGTATACACTTAGTCGGAATTGAGAGTTTAAGGATAGGGAAGACGCTAAATGAGAATGATGATCAACTAAGGCCCTATTCGGAACTACCTCGCATGGAAGTGGTGCTAACTGTAATAACGGAAGATCACAATTTTGCCACATGAGGAGAAGAAGGAGTCGAGCCAGCGACCCTAAACAAAGGCACTTCTTGGGAGGCAACCCAAAGGAAGTAAATTTCTTTTCCTTTACATTTCTGCATTACTTTTTATATGCATGTGTGTTTTTGAATTTGTTTGCCTTACTTGTTTTTAAGCTTTCAATCAAAATGAGAGAAAGAATAAAATAAATAAAACAAAGATTTTCTCATTTTCTATTGCTTCTGGGATTATATAATCATGGTTATATTGCAAATTAACTAGAAAATTTCATAGCAACTTTAACATATACTTTTGCTCTTGTGATTGGTTGATATGCATTATCTTTAGAAGAGTAGTGACTAATGGTAGACAAAGTCGGTGATATTTTGAGCCTTATTTGACTGACACATCCATATCAGTCTCATTGCGTTTTGATAATATGTGACCTTCATGACATGTACGTTTCGATTTTGCATTGATTTTCTATTCGAGACTGCATTTTTATCATATGCATTAATATGGATATGATTAGGCATTCTTTGTTTTTTATAAACTACATTAGCCAAATGACCTATCCTGTTGACATGATTTTCCCTTTGATAAACCCCTTTCAACTTTAGCCTTTATTTTTGTATAAACCACATTTTTTGTTTTTAAACTTAACCAAATGTCCTACCGAAGTCATAAGCTAGTGGAACATTTGTGACTGTTGAGTTTATGGATGTGCAAAATTCTAAGTGTGGGTGTATACATATATGAGGGTTGGTTATAATGTTGGAATGTTATTTTAGGTCTTATCATTGAAATTCCCATGTTGATGTAGTTTATTTTAATTTTTTTATAAGGAAAAGAAAGAAAAAGAAAAAAAGGAAAAGAAAAGAAAATGAAAAAAAGATAAAAGGACAAGAAAAGAAAATGAAAAAGAATGAAAGAAAAAATGAAAAAATGTTTAAAATAAATGTATTAGGGAAGAATTGCATATGTGTTGAAAAGTTGTTTATGGTTTATGCATCTTTCTAGAGTTGTAATGAATGTGTTATTTAAGTATGTTGAATATGAGGTAGAGGCTGGCTTGGAAGGTTCACTCTTGTGATTTCATTGGCATAAATTGTATGAGTGATTCCTTCAAATTGGTTTATGCTTCATGTGGTTGGTGTGTGAGAGTTGAATGTGGCTATGAAATATAAATGTTGCATTCGTCATAGCTTATGGTACCTAGTTTTTGATTGCTTGTTACTTTTGTTTCACTAGCTTTGACGACTTGCATGCTACTTGATCTAAACACATCTCACCTTACCTTTGCCCACATTACAACCCTAAAAGGTCCTTTGATTCATGATTTTCCATGTGAACATCAGTGGTGGAGAAATGAAACGATATGGAAAGTTTTGGATTGTCATGATCATGAATGGTGTTGAGTGTACCTATGGATATATTTTAGTTAAATACATTTTCCGAGTCTACCATTAGATTGCTCAGTTTTTGAAGATATTGAATATTGATTGATCATGAGTAAAAGCTTGGAATGTTGATTTCTTGCTGTGATTTTTAAAAGCCACTCATCTTTGCTTGTGATTATATAATCTTGGAAAAATATAGAAATTGAGTTAATGTTTTGGGTCAATGAGCTTAATTTTGATGATTTACCCGAGGACGGTCAAAGGCTAAGTGTGGGGGTATTTGATAGGATTGAATTAGCTTATATTTTCTTATGTATTTCTAAGTGATTTCAATCTTATTTTTAAGATAAAATGCTTAACTGTTATTCAATTTGTGTTTTTGCTAGGTCGAATATGTTGATATATATTTAAGACCAAAAAGACAAGATTCTAAAGAAAATTGAAGCACAAATATATAATAAGGAAAAGAACAACTTTCTTAACAGTTTGAAATGGCAGTATATAGCTTGCTTAGAGAGTTTTCTCCATAAGAAGACAAAATTTTTAATAGCATTAAAAAGCATAAGCAAAATTGACAGCTTAGCAAGGAGTAAAAGATGCAAAACGACACAAGTAGGAGAGGCAATAAAGCAATAGCACAAGCGTGAAAAGGCTAAAGCAGCGTATGTTGTTTTGTGCAAAACACAGCATTGCTACATTGAAGCAGCGTACATATGCTACGTTTAAGGAGCAACACAATGCAACGTTCCAAATAGAGGTGATTAGTGAGGATTTAAGGGACTCCAAGTTAAATTGTCCCATCATAACGCTACAGTGCGAGGGGCGTGACCCAGCAGCTACGCAGAAGAGGCAACAACAAGTGAGGAGTGTGGAGAAGCGGTGACTGGTGTGGCTTGCGTCTGTAACTTAGCTGGGATACACAGCTACAGTATAGAACAGTTGAAGAAATAGCGTGGAGTAAACGCGAAAACAAGAGGCAACTGTGGAGATTAGAGAACGTTGGACTACCTGATGGGACGTAAAATCGTCCCATCATGCTACAGTGGAGCAACAATGAGCACACAGTAGGCTACGTTAAGGATAAACCTAAGGGTTATTCGATGGGGCTACATTAAGATGGGGGCTGAAGCACTTTTTCGAAAAATACATATGAAGGGCTAAACATCTTGACGCCAGTTCAGAGGTGATATCGTCACCGATGACCTAGGTTAAGTAATTTTATTATTATTTTGTTGTTTCCTTTTCTCATTAGGAATTGATTGTGTCATCCTATGTTAATTGATTTGGGTTTTATGTATGTATAATCAGACTTTTGTTATTGTTCGATTATTTGTGCATGAACCCGCTGGGTATTGTGAATTAATGATTTTAATGCATTCATTAAATCATTAATTTCAAACCCATTGCTAGAATTTCGATATAATCCATAATTGTTATGATGAAATTAATATGTAGCGACTAATGATTCATAATCATTGGGGATAACATGACCTAGGTTAAATGACGCATCGTATGTGGTTGTTGCCTTGATTAATCGGTTTTCATAATTCGTAATGCTACTGCCTAATTAAATCTAGAGATCATATTCTGGGTTGTTCGGCGGTTAGGTTTAATTAACGATCATATCTTAATTAAACAAAACATAAGGGAAAACTCGGGTTAATTTTTAACCACGATTAATAGTTGCTAGGAGAGGTTAAAGAACAACAAATTAATAAAATATGCTTAGTCAGGATGTAGGCTGAGATTGAACTAAATAAGCGAGTCCCTACCGAATTTTCCTCCTTTATCATTTTTCTGCATGTTTTCTTTAATTTGTTTTTATTAGTTAGTTTCATTTTATTTTCATCTTTGAAAAATCCAAAGCCCCCTGTTAAGTGTAAACACCGATTAATTTCATTTTATAAACTTTACACACACTCTCCGTGGGATCGACCTAGACTCGCCACTATTAGAGTAGTAGTCCAGTTATTTTATTTTGACTAGCGTTACAATGCACGGACAGATCCATTGGAAAGGTTTTAGAGAGGGAAAATTTTAGCAAGACTCGCGTGTTACATGATCTGACCGTGTAAATTCACACAGGCCGTGTATTCCTAAGGCAGAAAAATTGTTAGACCCATCGATTATACAGTTCACCTATGTAAATTTACACAAGTCGTGTGTTCCTAACACAGAAACACAATTAGATTCGAAAGTTCCACGGTCTGCCCGTGTAAATTCACATAGGTTGTGTGTTCTTAACGTAAAAACACAATCAAACCCGAAAGTTACATGGTCCGTGTCTTATCCAAATGAAAGAATTTCACTTTGAATCTTCATGAAGGTTGTAGATCTAGAAGTCCTCATTCAAACAGTCGTACAATGTCCTTAATTCAATATCCCTAGTGAAAGTGATGCCAATTGTCCCAAGATAGGTTCAATATGATTGAGAACAAGAGCATGGTTGATTCTTTTGGTCATAACTTCATAATTTGACCTCCAAATTAAGTAAGTATTGAAGCAATGGATTTCTAACACATTTTCCTATCTCTGCACAAAAATTGGTATCCTTTAATGTTCATTTCAAAAATATTGATGGAAATAAAGTTAGGGATCAGTTAGAAGAGCATGACAAGGTTATGAACACACTTTGGATTTTCAAGCATATCTTGAGCTATAGAGCTCTGAATGAGATGGTTCTCACTAGAGACATAGAGCTACGAGTGTTATGAAGAAGTAAAATTGTGATTATTGTGTTTGACTGGTAGGGCATGCCACCTTGTAGGATGATGCCTAATAAGGGTACATTGAAATAACCCTACAAAGAAACCGCTCTTGCTTTATGGCTTCAAATCGCTGGGCTTTAAAAATGGGGCCCAACAGTTATAGTATCAGAGCAATTTAGGGATATTCTAGGCAACTAGGTGGGTAGTTTTCAAGTATGAAGTGAATATGCATTATTTTAAATGAACCACATGCATTGTTTTAAATGAACAACTTTCATTGTTTTGAATTGTTTTATATGATTTGGAATTGTTTTGCATGAAATAAATATTTTTAAATGTTTAAAATTGAAAGAGTGATTATGCTGTCTCAAAAGAGAACTCGAGGAGCTCTAGCTCGATCTGGTTCTCGACAAGGGAGCACGGTTGAATTCTATGTCCCATAAGATGCGGGGACACATTCTGCTCCTGATTCCGAGGCCCCTAGTGTGCAACACGAAGTGCCACCGCCTCCTCCTCCTATGTCTTAAGTAAATCCTCTGGATTCGTGATTTTTCAAGTCTTTTCCTAGGCTTTTACTTACGCCATGGGCCAAGGGTCATAAGCTCTGGTGCCAACTCCAATGGAGAGGAGTGGGCAGTATGATAATCTCCGTAAGCATGGAGATGTGAATTTCAATGGGACTACAAATCTCGAAAAGGTTGAAGCATGGTTGAAGAAGATAGAGAGAGTCCTAATTCAGATGAAGTGCACTAATGAAGAGAAATTGGACTATGCATTCAGTTTGCTGTAGGGGAAGCACTCTATTGGTGGGAATCAGTTCCTTATAATCAAATTATGCCTCCGGTAATATCATGGAGAGATTTTGTAGAAATTTTTCGAAAGAAATACCTTTCGAGGGTTTATATCCAAGAAAAGGCTAAGGAGTTCCTAAATCTCACACAGAGGGACATGAGTATGAGTTAAAGTTCACCCAACTGTCATGGTACGTGGCTAACATTATGGCGAATGAGGAGGAAAAGTGCCGCAAATTTGAGGGGGGATTTCATATAGGGATCAAGGAGAATGTGTTGATTTATAATTTCTGTGACTACCAACAATTGGTAGATGTGGCCCTCCAGGCGGAGAAACTTGAGAACATCAAATGTGAATTTAATAAGAAGAGGAAGAGCCGGGAACAGTATGCTAAGAAGGGAATGAGTGCCCCTATGCCAGAGAGAAGTATGAGGAGCTTCTGCTCCTAGAGCGAAGTAGGGAGTAGTGGCCCTGCCAAGGACAAGCAGGCAAGGGCAGTTTCAGGGCAAACCTCAAGTGTGGGAGGCACGAGAAGGACGAGGAGGAGCAAATACATAAACCCTCAATGTGAGCATTGTAGGAAACTTCACAAAGGAGAGTGATTTTAGTTACTTGGAGCATGTTTCCAATACGGAAAATAGGGACACATGATCAGGGACTGTTCCTAAGCAACAAGGCAAGAGGGGTCATAGTTATAAGCCCCAAGGAGAGTAGAAACAGTGGAGGCCAGGCTAGTCGCTGAGGTGGGCATTTCTGGTGCTGCAGGGAAGGATATTCTATAGGAAGGCCAAGGGGTTAGGCTCAGGTTCATATTCAGGAAAGGGTGTTTTCCATGACTAGAGAGGAAGCTGTAGCTGCATCCGAAGTTGTCACGGGTATGACTCAGTTATTTAATTCTGAAGTATATGTCTTGATTGATTCAGGTTCTACGCATTCATTTGTTTCTACAAGCATAGTTTTGCATGATGTGAATTTGCTACCATTGGATAGTCCCTTGATTGTTAGCACTCCTTTAGGGAGGAAAGTGATAATAAGTCAAGTGTATAGGGATTGTAAGCTTTTCATTGAGAGTGTTTAACTGGTAGTAGACTTATTGCCTCTAGAGTTGAAGGGTCTAGATGTTATATTGGGTATGGATGCTATGGAGAAATATTGTGTGTAGTGCCCCCTTACCGCATGGTACACACCGGGCCGCTCAGAGGTCATTCCGGTACATAACCTATGATAAGGGCGAGCTAAGTTCGATCACTGCATTTACTTCCCAGATCGCCCATTGGCAGTAGATTGAGTTCCCAAAGTAGTAGGGCAATCTCTGATCTGGTGGTCCATGGAGCCGTATTTGAGGCAAGCTCCAGTCAATCTCCAACACTCACCACCATGCCTCTTGTCACAATACTCACAAACTGGAAACTGATTCTGTCCTGTACCCCTTCCACTGCCAATCTGTGAAAACCTGCCCCTTTGCCCAAATCCTGACTACCTGGATCTACCTGATGATTTGAATGCTCTATTCTGGCACTTACTGAAGCTTCTGCCAGAACTGTCCTGACTCTCACTAGGCCTTTTTCCTTTGGACCCTTGACCAGTCTCAACTTGTTTCTCCCTCGTCAGTTGCTTAATTATAATTAAAGTAGCTCTCAACTTAATAAAAGTACCCATATCTGACTGCGCCAACCTTGTTCTGATCTCCATATCGAGTCCATTCTCAAACCTCCTACACTTGTCTTCTTCTGTAGGGATCAAGGTAGTAGCATAATCCATCAATTCATTGAACTTGACCTCACACTTAGCCACTAACATCCTACCCTGCTTCAATTCCAAAAACTCCTGCATCTTCATGTCCAGATAGATTTTGGGCATATAATTATCTCTAAAAACCCTGAGAAAGTCTTCCCACTTCAATTGACAAGGTCTGGTGCTACTCCCTGGGGCAGTCTTCCACTATTGATATGCTGGGCCCTGCAGTAAAGACACTACATAATCGAACCTCTCATCAAGCTCGCAGTCCATCTGATCAAATACCCGTTCTGTTCTCTTCAACCATCCCTAGGCCTCAGCAGGGTATGTGGTACCACAGAAGTCCACAGCTCCCTGCTTCCACAGCCTATCATACCACCTCTCCCTTCTTTCGGGAACTCTAGGAGGCAACTCCTCAGATGGAGGCACGGATGACTCCCTACTGGCTCCTATTGATCCTTGGTTAGCTGGTTGATCAATTTGATCACCTAAAACAGATGGTCTATAAAAAACAATAATTTCAGTCATTATCCGCATTTCTCACAATATTTCTTACTTAACAATCCTATATGTCCCAACAGATGCCAACCATGCTCTGATACCACCTAAATATAGAGCCCCTCTATAGCAGGGTACACACAGGGCCACCCGGAGGTCATTCCGGTACATAATCTATGATAAGGGCGACCTAAGTTTGATCACTACATTCACTTCATATGGAATCATATCATTATTCACTTGCAAAGCATCATAAGAAAATCAAAATATTTTTAACACCAACTTTTTCCTCATTTCATTTCACAAAATCGAAGTCTACTTTGTGCCTTTCAACATTTTCCATATGTACATCATCAAACACCTAATACAAGAGTACTACATGAAAGAGAAAAATCTAGCTAAGCCATCCAAAATCCCGACTGATCGAGCTTTCAGCCATGACTTCTCTCGTCAACTCACAATCTACACGGCAGTAGAGCCTCTTAGTAGCTAAAGTTATCTTTTGGTTCTGAAAAGACAACGTTGCAATTTTGGTGAGTTTTGCGAACTCAATGAGATAACCATCATCGATGGTTCACTCAATTCATGCAACACATCCTTTCTCATAACATAAGATTTCACAACTTTGCGCTTAACATAATTATCACATTCTCAATTAGGCACAAGCAAATCTTTGTATCTCATTCCAATAAACATACATAACAATGTGCATATGAAATGCTAATAAGATACTTTCCAATTATTACGTTGTTGTGACCGAGTGCCTGAACTGTCCCATATAGGGATCATTAAACGTTGAGCCTAAGGCTCTAAATCACTGTTGAGCTCGAGGCTCAATTTCCCTCGTTGAGCTTTAAGCTCTAATCGGTGGCTACTCTGGTCACAACTGCCAGTATCTGATTTTGCATTCATGAATGGAATGCATGTACCACAATCAATCACATTATAAAGCACATAGGTCTCATATTCACATTCAAGCAGCACTTTAATATCTTAACACACATCACATAATTATCGAACCTTCTGTCCAGAATTCATAATTAAACACATTCAATTATCATTCAACATATAATTTAGGCAAACACGTAATTGAGTGAGACCATCTAGGTTACTCACTAGTTGCTCCCGAAGCTAATGCTTGGAAGATCCGACAATATCTAGAGGTTGGCGTTCCAGTTGCTCCTCTATAACAAATAAGGTACACAATATCATAATTTTCACAATCATAAGTATTCAATAATGCACATGTATGAAATGAATTATGTACAATGCGTGTTCATAATAATCCCAGGTAACATTCATCATGAAATCAATCTCATATCAAAACTCATCTAAGTATAAATTATACGTAGGTTTATGCCCCACTAGAACCATTGCAATCACAATTTCTTATTCACTGGCTTACTTTCAGATTTTCCAAAAACATCCCTTTTGGGTCTATTGTTCACCTTCAATCCGAAGGTGAAAATGAGATAATTAGGTCAAACTTTCTTCTGGACAAGTGTTCCTACATCTCTTATCTTTCCATTGATGGCAAAATCACTCAATTTGGTATAGTGAGTCAAAAGATATACATCCATCATTTTTGGACTGCTCTTGTGCAAACAGTATACTATGCACAACTTCCATCTGGAATTTAAACATCTTAGAGACTGAATTAGATTCCAACTTCTTTATACCATTTGTATATTAAGTGAAATAACATTGGGATCAGTAGAGCTCCAAAAATCATTGGGATCAGTAGAGCTCCAAAAATCATCAAAATACCGAAGTATATTAAGTGAAATAACACCAGTTCATATTACTTAAGAACACACTCACTCTACCCGTCCCTCTCTTTTCACTCAATCTTTCTCCATTCATTTCATATAGCTATGATTCTTGGTGGAGATGAAGATCAATGTCTTAAGAACCCAATGGTTCAAGAATCAAGTCATTTGGAGGTCTAGAGAAGAAGTTATGGCCAAAAGAAGTAACCATGTTTTTGACCTAAATTATACTGAACCTGATTTGGGGAAATAGCCATAAATTTCGGTCGAAATTTTTGATTGAGGTGTTCTTTAGATGGTTCAGAAGAATACTTCAAGAGTTACAATTCTCATGAGAAGTAAAAGGAAAATTCTTTCATCTGAGGGGTTAAAAATAGAACAGACGATATGACATCATTTTTGAGACGAAGTGATGTCATCAGACAAAACAAGGTTGGAAAAATTGTCATAACCTTCCCTACAATATCGGATTAAGGTGTTCTTTATATGGTTACAAAGAGGACTTCAAGATCTACAACTTTCATGAAGATCTCAAAGAAAAATTCCATCATTTTAAGGGTTAAAAATGGATCAGATGATGCATGACGTCATTATGAGACGATGGTGACGTCATCAAACGATACAAGATTGGGAAAATTTCCATAACTTTCCCTACAGATATCGGATTAAGGTGTTATTTATATAGTTGGAAAGAGAACTTCAAGATCTAAAACTTTTATGAAAACCTCAAAGATCAATTCTATCTTCTAAAGGCTAAAAAATAGAATAGAAGTCAGAAGATGACCAGTAACTTCGTCATACTTTTGCTTTATCTTAGATGAACAGTACTAAGACGAATTGGATGAATAGTAACTTCGTCTTAGCTGATCAGTAATAAGAAGAATTGGATGAACAGTAATAAGACAGCTAAACTAAGATGATCAAACTGAGACAATGCTGACGTCATACAAAGATGATGATGACATGATTTTTTAGATGGAAGCAAAATTGAGACGGAACAAAACTGACATGGAACAATAAAAAGGGCATAACTTTCAACTCAAATGTCCAAAATTTTCATGCTATATACCGTTGGAAAGATAAAAGAAAGATCTAAAATTTTGAACTTTTGCTAAAATCTATTTTTATTAGTTTCAAATTTGCCCCGAAAGTCTGAAGACGAATTTTCCACTCACACCAACATACTACACCCAATTCTTAACTTCATGCCAACTTTTGGGATTCTTAAAGACAGAATCGAAATTCAATGTCTTCATACAAATGTATCATATATCTCTAGTTTAATCGGAATCAAAAATCATCTCGTTTGGACAACTAGAGAAAACGTTGTGGTTAAAAGACTGAAGCATACTCAGTGAACATTTTCCAGATTTTCAAACTTTCAATACTTTACATGTGACTCATCTTCTGCCTAAAGTATCTCTTTCCTTCAACTCCAAAAATCACTTTTTACCACACTTAATCACTAATAAACTTTCAAAACACTAAATTTACACCATAACTAGATTTTTCATCCCCCAAACAACGCAGTATTTATGAACAAACACGAAAATGTCATTTTCTATGCAAACGATAGTAACTTATAAATTTTATTTCATAAATCTCCAACTCTAAAGGATTTATTCACTACTTACCTACTGAAAACTTCGAACTCTTCAAGTCTTAAACTCTACTCGATTTTTGTACTTCACTGAGTACAATGACCAGTTTTTGGTTTTTCTTAAGGTAGGGGACACAAATGACAAAGTGGGTTTGGTGTAGGAAAGAAAAAGCATAGAAGTCTCTTAGAAAGTGTTTGATGAAAAAC
>JAOTAZ010075776.1:0-14273 GCA_025629785.1 Erythroxylum oxycarpum | reverse complement strand
AGCTTGATGTCAAGACACGACAGTGTGTATTCATTGGCTATGGTCAAGATCAATTTGGCTATAGGTTTTATGATCCGATGCAGAAAAGACTTATCAGGAGTTGTGATGCTATGTTTGTTGAAGATCAAACTATTGAAGATATCAATAAGGCGAAGAAGGAAGTTCCAAGCTCTGATAATGACTCAACAAGCTTCCGATTGGATCCTCCAACAATGGTGCCTAAACAAGTTGGAGATGAAGTGCAGAATGATCAGCTAGAAGTTGATAATGCAGATGCTCCCAATGAAGTTGAACCAGAGGATGATGATGGTGTTCACATTCAACCAGCAGCACCTGAAGATTCTCCTGTCCCATTACGAAGATCTAGTAGAAATAGAAAACCATCTACCAGATATCCAGTTGATCAGTATGTAATGCTGACTGACGGGGGAGAACCAAAAAGCTTTGATGAAGCCATGAATGATGAACACAAGAAGAAATGGAAAGAAGCCATGTAAGACGAAATGAAATCCTTGCATGAGAATAAAACATTCGAGCTGGTGAAGTTTCCAGAAGGCAAAAGAGCATTGAAGAATAAATGGGTGTTCAGAATCAAACATGAAGAACACAATGACCATCCACGATTCAAAGCAAGATTAGTGATCAAAGGATTCAGCCAAAAGAAGGGTATTGACTTTAACGAGATATTTTCATAGTGGTGAAAATGACATCTATACGTACAATGCTAGGGCTAGCCACAAGTTTTAATTTAGAGGTCGAACAAATGGATGTCAAATCTACCTTCCTACATGGGGATTTGGAAGAAGAGATATACAAGGAGTAGCCAGAGGGTTTCGTGAAAAAGGGGAAAGACGACTATGTTTGTAGACTAAAGAAGAGTCTATATGGTCTAAAACAGGCACCAAGATAGTGGCATAAGAAGTTTGAGTCTATTATAGGGGAGCAAGGCTACAAGAAGACTACTTCAGATCATTGTGTATTTATGAAGGAATTCTCTGATGATGATTTCATTATTTTATTGCTCTATGTGGATGATATGTTGATTGTTGGTAAGAATGTTTTAAGAATCAACAATCTGAAGAAACAACTGGATAAGTCTTTTACCATGAAAGACTTGGGATCAGCAAAACAGATTCTTGGCATGCAAATTATCAAAGACAAAAGCGCCAAGAAACTATGGTTGTCAAAAGAGAAGTACATTGATAAACTACTTCAGAGATTCAAACTTGAAAAGGCTAAAGCGATTAGTTATCCTTTTGCTAATCACTTTAAATTGAGTTTTAGAGAGTGCCTTCTACAGAGAAGAGAAGGAAGCATATGTCCAGAGTTCCATATGCTTCAGCAGTTTGAAGTTTGATGTATGTCATGGTTTGTACACGGCCAGATATTGCTCATGCAGTTGGAGTTGTGAATCGTTTCCTTTCAAATCCTGGAAAGGAACATTAGGTTGCAGTCAAGTGGATTCTTAGGTATCTTCAAGGGTCATCCAAAATATGCTTACGTTTTGGAAGAGCAGAACCCGTGTTAGCTGGTTACACAGATGCAGATATGCCTGGAGATATTGACTCAAGAAAGTCTACATCAGGTTACTTGATTACCTTTGTAGGGGGAGTTGTAGCATGGAAGTCAAAGTTATAGAAGTGTGTTGCACTTTTTACAACTGAAGCAAAATTTATTGCAGCAACAGAAGCCTGTAAGGAGTTGCTATAGATGAAGAATTTATTTAATGAACTTTGTATCAAACAAGAACAGTATCAGCTATTTTGTGACAGTCAAAGCACTATACACCTTAGTAAGAATGCCTTGTTTCACTCACGATCAAAACACATTGATGTGAGATATCACTGGATTAGAGATGTGATGGAGACGAAACAATTACAGTTAGAAAAGATCCATACTGATGAAAGTGGATCAGACATGTTAACTAAGATTCTACCAAAATGGAAGTTCGAGTACTGCCGATCAGTAGTAGGTTTGATAGAGCCCTCCATGTAATCGGAAGGGGGAGATTTGTTAGAGATGGGTCCCTCTCACATAGAGGGACTCATCATTCCAACATTGCAGCTGCAGCATTTGTTGAAGCAGATGATGTGCAGCCTTTGTGGAAAGACATGGAAGCCGCCTACAACATTTTGTTAAAAAGAAGAACTTCAACAATTGTGGCTCAACAACTACGGCAAACAGCTGCAAGCTTTAGAAACAAAATATAGAAACCAGAGAGAAAAACCAGAGCATTGGTTATGCTCTGTAGTGAGGAAAATTTTCCTAAAGGGTTAGTGAGTGACAAAATAGTGAGATTAGTATTTTTAAGTTAGGAAACACCTTGTGAGCCACTATTTTGGTTTTATCTCTGTATACCTACTATTTATCATAGTGGAAGGAATATTCTGAGTTTTGTCCATGGACGTAGCCTAAAGTTAAAGGTGAACCACGTTAAATATTCTGTGTCCATTTTGCTCATTTTATTTTTCCTTTTCACAAAATACACCTGCTGCGCCCAACAACAAGCATGCTCATTATTCAGCGGGATGTTTTGGTCTCGAAGTCAGCCGATCTTCTTGAGCTCGGAATCTTTCTTAAGCAGGACTACGTACAAATTTTCACGCTTCATCGCCTTTCGCAAGCGACGCCAAGTACTTCCCTGAAGACTTTCTAGTAACGGTTATGATCAACATTCAAAAATTCCTTTCTGAATCCTACGCATGAGTAAGTCTTAGTAAACGTGAATTGGGAAGGGAAAAATTAAATTGCTTTGGAGCTGGGCTTCAAGTGTGTCATGGTTTTTCTCTCTTTGCCATATGCAAAAGGGTTAGAAATTAACATATAAGGGTTAGAAGGAAAAGGCAGGAAACAAGGTCATGCAGAATAGTAAATAAACGACGTAGTTAAGTATATCTTTTGAAAATTGTAGGCCGAGATGCAAAAGAGACAATGTGCCCTCGTAGTTAGTATGGTAAGATATGTGTTAGTTGACGGGTTGTTAGAGAAAAGTCTATATTACTGTAATGATGGAGTCGTAAAAATCAGAAAATATTGGTTTGAATCTCGTCTCTCTTTCTTCACTACCTATCCTCTAATTCTGAAGTTTATTTTTTCGTCACAATTTATGCACATTCTAATCTTTCCAAATTTTCTCGTTCATCGCTTTTATTACGCAACAATTTTCTTCACCACCTATCCTCTAATTCTGATACGTCATTCTAGGCATTGATTGGAGGAGTGGATACAAAGGAATATAAACAAATGAAGCTTACAAGGTACCACTAAGAGGAAACCAATACAAATCTTATTAGTCGATAATGGCAGTACTCATAATTTCCTGGACAGCTGTTGGTTATACCAAATATTTAAATCACACTACGCAAAAGAGTCCAGTTCCAATGCCACCAAAGTTGCCAAGAATTTAATGGAAAATGCAAAGTGTGAGTGTCACCATAGATGCACTGATAATAGTATTGAGCAATTGTGATATGGTTCTTGGGGTGTAGTAGTTAGCAACCATTAATGATGTGCTATGTAACATCAAGAAGAGGCTATAGAATTCAACTAGCAAGGCAAAGTGGTGAAGCTGTCCAAAGGAAGCTTAAATTGGTGTCAAGCAAAGGGCTGAATAAACTATTAAAAGGAACATGCGCAAGTATCCTATATACGATACAATTGCTCCATGAAGCAGAACATCAACTCGAGAACATGAAATTGGAGGAGCAGATTCAACCATCAAAGGAATTATACACCTTGTTAGCAAAATTCGAAGCGGTGTTCTAAGAATCTTGCATATTGTCACGAAGATGGGACTAGGACCACAAGATCACGTTAAATGAAGGAGAAAACCCCATAAATATTTGTCCCTATTATTACTCCACAGAACGGAATAATATCATTCACAAAGACATCTAAGAATTGCTGGCAAGGCTTCATAAGGCACAACCTCAACCTTATACATCACTGTTTGTGTTGGTGAGGAAGAAAGACAATGCACAATCAACAAATGAACTAATAGGGGAGAATACCCGACTTTAGTGACCTTTAGCATAATTAGATTATAAGCCATAGTAATTCTTCCAGTGATATGATGTTGATGATTTGTCAATATGACCCGAGACGTAAAATGAACCAAGCAAAGGCATGCATTTCATACATAACATTAAGGTATAAAACACATGCATTAAACACATATATATAACCGTAATATATATGTAAAAACAATGTGGAAGCTTAAACCAAGAACCATATACCTCCAGCCATTGCCTTTTTCATGGTAGATCTGAGAAGTGTTGTTGACGATATGAATTTCTATCCTCTTCCCGAACAAGCTCAATGGTGTCAATAATGCTTAATGAGAATAGGACCCAAACCGACGTTTGTTTAATAACCAAAACCTACTCATAGCTTCGGCCATCACAAAGACACTGAGTAGGGTTGTTAGGCAACACAAAATAGTGGGTAGGGTAAAGCTTTTGTTTAAATGGACCAGACTAATAATAAGGAGATAAACTTACACGAGAATCATGAACAGACTAGGTGCTCCATTTGAGATTATTTTCCTTGATTCTTGTTTCAAGTAAGCCAACTAACATAGGATCTTTTGTACTCAAAAAGCCAAGTAACATACGATCTTTTACTTTTTGGAGTAATCAATACTCTTTACATTCTAAGCTATTACGGACATTGAGATCATTTCTTCAGGGTACTCAGAGCCTTTCCTCTATTTTTCCACCCAGATCTCCTCCCACTTCTAAATAAGAATTCCTCTTATGAGTGACACTTAGTGTTATATCCATAGTATTTTTAGACTAAGCAAATCTTCAACTCGGGTAATGAATTGGTTGTGAGAAGTCTCAATGTCCTATTTCTCTAAAATTTTCTTCTTCTTCTTCTCTTCTATATTGTCATCATCATCTATAGCCTCGTTGCTAGAAATCAAAAGAATTTACTGGCAAGATAGACTCAAGTACATTCTTCTCCATACGAGGCTCCATTATCTAAATTTCTATCCCCTTTGTCCTTTTTTTTTTGTCCATGATAGCATTCACTTGTTCTATTTCCCTATTATTATTAGGATTATCATTCATTGTTAGTTCCTTAAAGTATCCTTAGGTGAGTATGTTTCCATATAGAATGCCTCCGGTTTGGGAGGCTTTCATTGATATTTCAAATTCCATTAGAGCACCATCTTCTTCCAATATTTTTAGTTGAAGGGTATCAGGGAGTTCCTTTTTTTCGTAAATTAGTAAAAAAAATTAATTAATTAAGCCAAAAATGTGCAAAATAAAGTCTAACCTAGGAGCCAAGGAGAACAAAAATAGGATCAAGCAACAAGCCACACTCCTAATCAATTACTACTCTTAACACTGTCTACTCAAATAGGCTGCAAACTAATTCAAACTAAAGAGGAAATAATAAAGGCAAAACTAGCTAACACTCAATACACAATGACCTCCCAGTGATGTAAGTAGTGGAAAGCCGTCTGAAGGTCGAACTCGAATGTGACTGGAGGAGCTTATGATAATAGAGCGTTGAAAACCGTGGGGAAGAGGTTGTGTTGACTCTTCGATGTGTCCGCGAATAAAATAGGGACCCTACCTGCAAGTTAGTGAAAATCAATAATAAAATAAAAGTTACCTCACCTTAGTAAATATTCTAGCATATAATTTTGTTCTTAGGAAAGTAGTGTTTTCATCCAATCTAAGTGGCTTTATGTTAGAGTTAGTTAGGTAGCTTAATCCTAGGTGCACCATTATTCTAATAGAATATTGTATACATGGACCCAAATAGGAATCACTTTCAGTTTAGTCTTGTCTAGGACCATACCTAGTTTCTATTGTTAAAGAATTAGTGACTTTCCATTGACATGTTAAGGACCTCTCTTAAAAGTTTTTAAGGCATTAATTTCACTAGTGAAGCTAAACAAGAAGAAATCCTCTTAAGTCCTAAGCTATTCCTTCTATCTTTTACTTAATTTTTCATCAGGGGAAAGGAAGGTCTTCTGTTAGAAAAATAGCCAACAAGTTTGCTACTCCATTTAATGGCTCTAGATTAAAGAATTTTTAAGGGATTTGAAATCATACAAGGATCATCACTTATTGTCAGGGCAATGCATTTCAGTTTAGTGTCCCAGCACCAGAAATAAGGTCGTTCTCTTGGCAGCAGGAGCAATTTCTTGATTCAACAAATTCTTTGAAAGTTCAGTTTGAAGAATCTTAGACGTGTTAAGTTTGAGGTTTTTGTTAGATAATTAAATGAAATATTGAATAAGTGACCAGTTGTTAAGGCTGGAAGTGCAAACTTGGTAGAAGAATGTAAAGTGGAGTTTGTGTGGTTGAAGGACAGTGAATAAAAGTTAATGGTGATCGAAGAGGAAGTGTTGGCAAGAGGTAAGGCCATGTTCAAGACTATGCAGGATATTTCTCGCTTAGCTTGTTTCTTTAATAAATAACTGAAATTTAAAAGAAATTATATCCAAAAAGTTCCATTGTCAAAAGTGGAAGGGAGGGTCATCTTTCATATTTCTTTTATTTAATTACACACTTAAAAGTATTGAATAGAGGAATTACAATCGATTTATTGAAAGTTAAAATAAAGGGAATAAACAAATGGTTGAAAAAATAAATATAAAATTTATGGGATGTAATATTTACACACTTGTTTATTCTCAATATTCTAAAAGATCGTGGGCAATATTAATTAGTTTGTTAGCTTATTTATATTTGTATTAGACATTATCAATAAAATCGATTAATGTCCAAAAATTTATCTTACAAGTGTTCAAATAACATCAAGTCATGTTATGTTATATAAAAGTTTGAAAAGTTACAAAGAAAGGTATTATAAAGACAAAGATACAGATGGAGATAATGTCTAAATGGATGAATATTGTTGATTGCAAACCCAATTCTAATTCAAGTAAGGTCATCGTGTAGAATCCGATGAATGTGTAATAAATTATAAATAAGTTATACTCAATATTTAGATTTTCAAATGTTCAAATTTAAATATAAATGATGTATACAGATTTCTATAGTATAGGTTTGAATCCAAAACAATGGAACACGAAGACAAATATAAGAGGATGATGTCAAATCGTGTTGTATATGTAAACATATGCTGATAATAACACCATAGTATATAAATGCATACTGAATCAATATACATGGTATCCATGACATTAAATGTCTTGATCATATTTGATTGAAATTTATGCTAAAAATGAAAAGTATAAGATATCACTTTGGCAGTGTTTTGGTGAGTTATAATACAATTTAGTAACACTTTAACCAGCTTAAACTCTTTTAAGGATATGAAGCAATAAAGACAATTTTACTAGCTGCCTTTACCGTTAACACTAGCTCCATGGTTTTGGATTGTTGTGAGTTTCAGTTTAAGACTGTATTGTACTGCCAAAAAGAAACAGTTAATGACCAAAATATTATAAAATGTAGGAAAAATTGGAGCTGTAGTAAGCTTTGATTGATAGAGATCTAAATTACATTCCTTGAGTGATACAAGGCTTATTAGTGTCTCTTTGTGGCCTAAAGAATTCAAATCTATTAGAAAAACCATCACTCAAACACTCAAGTGAAGTTGGTAAATCTTGGCAAAGCCGGATGCTTTTCACTAACTCTCATTGTGAGTCTCTATATAGGACTATCTTTATTTAGGAGATTGAATGGTAGTGTTAGTATTAACCTAACAAAGCTCCTGGATCATACAGGGTTAATAGTTTTTTCTTCCATAAAGCTTATAGCCGCATCAAAGAGAATGTAAGTGATGTTATTAAGGAATTGTTTTCTACCTCCAAAATGTTGAGAGCTTGGAATAAAATCTTTATTTTCTTGAACCTTAAAAAATCTTATCCTACTTCCCTTAAAGAATACAAGCCAATTTCATGTTGTAATCCATTATACAAGATCATTTCAAAGATATTTGCTAATAAGGTTAAACAAGTTTTGTCATACTTGATCAATAACTCTCAATCATCACTTATAGAGGAAAGACATATAGGAGATACCATTTTAATTGCTCAGGATCTATTTAAGCATTAGTGCATTACCATCTTAAGGGCTAGGGAAAAGTTATTCACTCAAGGTGGACATACATAAAACTTTTAATACCCTAGAATGAAGCTTAATACTATAAAATTTTAAGGGCTATAATGTACCAAGGTTGTATATTTCTTGGATCAAAGAATGTATAACTATAACTTCTTTTAGTATGTTTGTGAATGGTGAAGTTACATTTGTATTTTAAGGGCTAGAGGCTTAAAGAAAAGGCACCCACTATCGCTTAACCTTTTTACTATATCAATGGAGGTAGTTTCCAAAATTATTAGAAGGAACATGAGTAGGGATAGTGATTTTAAATACCATAGGAAATATGTTATGCTAGAAATCTCTCACCTAACCTTTTCTGATGATATCCATTTTTTCATTAGTGCAATCAAACCATCAATTCAGTGCTTGACGAGTTCCTTGGAGGAATTCAGTAAGCTTTTAGGCTTATGCATAAATAAGGAGAAGAGCTCTTTTATTGTCTTTGAGCATAATGAATGCATGATAAAGGAAATAGAAAGAATAACTAGGATGGCTTCTATTCCTCTTACATTTAAATACATTGGAGTCCTAATGTCATCTAAGAAGCTCTTTTATTAAAACTATTGGGGTAAATTTGAAAAGTAATGATTTGAAAACTAATGGGTCAAGCAAATTTGAAAATGTACATAACTATTTTCCTACTTATGCCCCTAATCATTCTATAAATGATAAAGAGAATTGGTTAGACATTTTCGAGGGTATTCATAAAAAATCTTGTAAGGAGACAATGAGACTTATTGCTCCTAAGGTTCCTTTACCAAACTTAGTATGGTACAAGCTTATACTTTTAAAAATTGTCCTTTTTACTGTGGCTATTTATGAAAGAAAGACTCTCAACATATGGCAAAATTAAAGTTTCTAATATGGCCCTTATAAACTCAAGTTATGTCCTTTTTACTGTGGCTATTTATGAAAGAAAGACTCTCAACATATGGCAAAATTAAAGTTTCTAATATGCCCCTTATAAATTGAGTTTTGGAATCTAAGAGTTCTAATTTAGAAATCTAAACTTTATCTGAGAGATAGTTATGGTGATACTGAACTCAAGCTTTCTTATATACTATAATTTAATTAACTTCTCTAAGTTTCCCTTTCATCTAACATTAGCAACTCATGACCATTGAGCCTGGTTGCTAGCCTAATGATGGAAGGGACATTTTTGTGTAACTTATATTTGGTCTCTTGTACTCAAGCTTGATAGATGTCTTTGTCTTACTATGTATTTTGAAACTATGGCTTCTAGTAAACTAATTAGTGTAAACCCCAGCCTTTTTCCTTAAATCAATATTATTCTTTCAATTTAAAAGAAACATAAGCTTTTTATAGCCTCAAATGGTTAATAGTTTTAAAGATGTTAAGCTTGCAAATGATTATTCTCCTCTTTCAAATAAGGATAGGAAGCTTTAGAGATGTTAAACTTTTGAATGATTCTGCTCCCTTTCTTTTAGATAAAGATTTAAGGTTTTTACAACTAGGATCTACAAATATTTGATCCTTGGGAAGTGTGGCTATGTTGAAAGATAAGATACTATTTAGAAAGAATGATATAAGAATAGATTAACATGAAAGAAAACAATAATAACTTAAAGAAGAATTTTAATGAAGTTTGACTATTATTACATCTATACCTTCCAAAGAAGAGAAATTATATTTTGGTATTATTTAATCCAATGACATAGGTTTATAAAAATATTTTTTTGTAAAATATACCTAATATAATTGTAAAGCTCCCTTACCGTAGGATACACACCGGGATGTCCGGAGGTCATTCCGGTACATATCCTACGATAAGGGTGAGTTACGTTTGATTACTACATTCGCTTCACATGACATGGTATCACAATTTACTTAAAAAGCATCATAAGAAGACCATAATATTTTAAAACCAACTTTTTCCTCATTGCATTTCACAAAAATTGAAGTCTACATTGTGTCTTTCACATTTTCCAATGTACATCATCAAAACCTAATACAAAAGTACTATATGAGAGAGAAAAATATATCAAATCTATATAAGTCATTCCAAAAGAAATCCCAGCTGACCGACCTTTGTGCTATGACTTCTCTTGCCCAACTCACAATCTACACGGTATCATAGTTTCTCAGTAGCTAGAGTCGTCTCTCAATCCTGAAAAGTAGTTCTTGTTTGGATAATACCTTCTAATATATCCATTTTTCTTCCATTTATAAAACAATACTACCTTCCTACCATTAAATTTTAAATTAGAACTTCTTTTATATGAGCTAGGTTTCCTTTGCTTTCTCTTACAATCATGATGTCGTCACGATATGCCTTTACCTTGAGAGTTGTCACTAATTTTGTCTTTCTTGGTTGTAGGCTAATAACACAAAGGTTGTAACTTACAAACCAATTATATCCTTACCCAATATAAGTGTGACAACCAGATATTAGTAAAAAGGAGGTAAAGAACAAAGCAAGATAATTAGAGTGAAGGATTTGTACTATATTAACAAATCCTTCACTCTTATTTTCTTTAATTTGAAACTTTTAGTTTTATTTAACTTTCCTACTTGGAACTCTACAACTAAATTTATTGCTACCTCAACCTGACTCTGATACCATTTTTTAAGAAAGAACGCTTCAAGAATAAAGTAGTATAAATAAACAACAAAAAATAAGAAGAATTTTAACAGGTTTTGGCCAATTGGTATGCTTACGTCCTCAGAAAAGCAACAACATTTCACTATTATTCAATTTAGTGATCCAGAGTTACAAACTAGGATATCTATATGTAAATCCTACATGGTAAAATATCTATTTTAAGCACAACTCTAATATGGCATAGAGTCCTTCCAAAACATAGAATTACACTAAAATTTGCATTTCCACGTAATGCAATATATTGCTAATACGATCTGGTACATAATCATATCATAGGTCATATTTTACAATGTTTCTTTACAACACAAACATGTTCATATTCTAGTTTGTGTTCTCCATTGGTTCTTTGTAATTCATTCCAAAAAGGAATAAGAGTACAAACATGTCATATGTTTTAGGTCATATACTTCTTCAAAAACTCCTCCACCATTCAACACGTGCTTTAATCTAACCATGTTCTTACCAATTTCTCACCTCTGCACATCCTAGTATAAGAATGTGTGTTGGGTTGTGTTTGCCTAAATACTTCTAAGATAGACCTGTGTTCTTTCATAAATTCTTTAAGATTGTATATCCATGCATATGATTCATACATAATAGATACATTTGATGTGTTGTAATCAATGATGTGTATATAGATCTGGTGCTTAGTTTTGATATTAATGTAGTTTTATTGATGTCTATATCTAATGCCAAATGTATATAAATTGCAAGAATTATAGGGTTGGAAGGGTAATAAATATTCATATAAGCTAATTTCCAGCCTCTATGGGGTGAATATTCAAGGGATTCCTTGCAATAACGGGTAATTGATGACTCTCATCTTTATAATATTAATAGAAAAAGGGAATCTTTTGCCTTTTTTCATTGGTTATTATATTTTAAAATATTACTTTTCAATAATGCACAAAAATCACATTGCTAATAAGTTTTTGGAAGCTTAAAAATGGTGTCACTAGAAGAGATTTTAGGGTGCTTAACATGTTTTTCTTTAAAACTTTAAGGCTACTAAAGATGTTAGGAAACTCCTTTAGCTTGGGGCGTCTTTTCATCATTGGGAACTAAAAATAATATTTCACATCAAACCACTATTCCAATTCGTACAACACATAATATAAATTTCTCAATGAAAAAGTAGATATCATTTGCAGATGTGTGTGTGTATAGGTGTGCATGTGCGTGCAATAATATTTTTGTTGAGTTTGATCTAACTCAAATGTTTATTTATTTATTTTTACTTTTTCTCCTTTAAAATAGTGTAAGGAGTAAGAATGATTTAAGTGCATTTGGCTGTTAACTATAATATTTCTATTTTTTAAAATTTGTGAATGTGTTTCAAATATAATGAAATTTATGGACCTACTGAATCTAACTGTTATCTTGTCTTATTAAACTCCATTGATATGTGACTAATTAAACTTAATAATAAATTTTAATAATTTAAGTTACGTGAATTTAGTAGTTTTATTGAGTTTAACTCAATTCTACTTTATAAAATGAACTTGATAAAGTTGTTGATTCTTATCTCAAACTTATCTTATCAAATTTCAATAAAATTTAATTTTGAGAATTTGAAAATCTTTTTGAATGTAGCCCAATCCCACATTATAAAATTTCAATAAAAATTTACTAAATTTTCCTAAGAATTGTTTATTTTATCTACCTCCTTTGAATTCATTTTTTGCTTTATCCTTTCTATATTTGTGAGTTTTAGTCGTGATGCTTTTAAGTCAAAGTCAAAATCTTAGCATACATTTGCCGCTTGGATTAGGAAAATCAACATTATATTCTGTGTTACTAGTACAAATGCATTATGTCAAGTCAAGCTTTGCTTTGTAATTGATGAAAAATCCCTTAAGTTTGCAGATTCTTACGAAATAAATGATCAAAGACTAGGTTTTAGGCAAATTTGATTTTGATATTTAGTGTTTGATTTTAGGAATCAGTTTAGAGATATTAATTTGATAGCTATCAAATAAATTAGATTTATTTTATGTTGATTTAGATTAAATGTTATCTGATTTTTGAATTTTGGTTAGAGAAAGACTGTATAAATTGACAAGTTTCTATTCAATAAAAATTGAGAGTCTTCTCCATACATATCTCTTCCTAAAAAAAAAACCAACAATTAGTATCAAAGCTTTCTTGATCTTAAGAAATCTCTAAACCTACAAACCTATAACTCATAATTCATTATACGCTTTTCCACACCACAAATCAAAAACCACACGTTAATGAATTCAAAATCATCCTTTACTACCATTACTTTGCTAGTGTTTGATGGTAGAAATTGTCTAAGTTGGGTTGTTTGAATAGAGATCTTTCTTGAAGCAAACGACTTGGAGGAAGCTGTAGATAAAGACTACGACATTCCGAACTTGCCTGCAAATCCAACGGTGACTCAAATCAAAATCCACAAAGAAAAGAAACAGAGGAAATCCAAAGAAAAAGCTTGCTTGTTTTCAGGAGTCACACCAACAATTTTTTTTCCATAATTATGACACTTAAGATGAGAAAAGAAATTTGAGATTTCTCAAAAGAAGAATATGCGGGGGATGAAAGAATCAAAGGAATGCAAATGCTTAACTTGATTAGAGAATTTGATATATAAAAGATGAAGAAGTCAGAATCGATTAAGGATTACTCCAACAGGCTTATTATCATTGCCAATAACATAAGATTTCTTGGTTCTAATTTTGATAATTCTATAATAGTTTAAAACATTCTAGTAACCATCCCAGAAAGATTTGAGGTTACAATTACATCACTCGAAAAATCAAAAGATTTGGCAAAATCAATTTGGCAGAATTGTTAAGTGCATTATAGGCACAAGAACAAAGGAGAGTCATAAGGCAAGAAGGAATCATGGAAGGCACTTTTCGAGTAAAGTCATACAATAAAAAGAGGATTAATAATAACAATGTTTAGCGTTTTCCATCATTTCGTATTGCAAAAAATCCATAACACAAGTGCTGGTGGAGGCTAGATGTAAGATGCAACAAGTGAGGATAACTAGGATATGTTGAAAGGATATGTAAAGCACAACAAAATGTGAGAGAAGCCAAACAAGCTGTAAACGATCAACTTGAGGAGGATGAATTATTTTGATATTAAAACTCTGTAACTCCTAAGACAGGGAGAAGTTTGTTGAAAAATCCCTTAGACTTGTATATTTTTACAAAAAAAATGATCAAAGATTAGGTCTTAAGTAAATTTGATTATGATATTTAGTGTTTGATTTTAAGAATCAGTTTAGAGATATGATTTGATAACTATCAAATAAATTATATTTTATTTTATGTTAATTTAGATTAAATGATATTTAATATTTGAATTTTGGTTAAAAAAAGACCGTATAAATTGATAAGCTTTTATTCAATAAAAATTGAGAGTCTTCTTTGTACATGTCTCTTCCTGTAAAAAAAAACGCCCCCTTAGTGTTGTTACCACCACATGCCCGTGGGGTGATTCGCTAGGTAAGTTTCCCTGTTCACTGTCACTTTTCCGATATCATTGCGGTCCTTCTGCATTTACTTGCCTGAATTTGCTTCCAAATGCAG
>JAOTAZ010075759.1:0-14281 GCA_025629785.1 Erythroxylum oxycarpum | reverse complement strand
TTTCTCTCCATGATTCAACAGATGAATTGTACGACTATTTACCAAGATTGGTTCAAATTGTACCTTGACCACCCTTCTCAAGGGTTCTCTTATGATTATAGAGTCGCGACTCCTGGCAAGTTCAACTTCTTCAATGATCTTCATTTTCAAATCCTCTTTTCTTATAGGTTGAGAAGGATTAATTTATGTTGGACTGTGTTCAACTGATTTCTTCTTTTGTTGAACAATAGTTGGAGTGCTCTTTTTATGACTGATTTTCTGCTTCTTACTTTCTTCAATCAACCTAGGAGGGGTTTTTTTTAATAAGATTGAGATTTATTCTTCTCAAATTCCAACTTCCTCTTAATTTCAGTTTCTTTAGTCAATTTTGTTGAATCTTCTTGTAAAATTGAAAGTAGAGATCTGGTTAGCTGCGGTGCTTTCTTTGCAGAGTCTTCACTATGAGTCAATTCTTTACCTTTCTTTTGCTCTTGTTGACGTAGGGTTCGTAGTCTAAGAGACCTTTTTGCTTTTTTAGGTTTTCCGAAAGAAGTGTCTCCCCCTTTCTCTTCAAGGTCACTTGTGTCTCTGTCTATTGCACCTAGTTTTCTTCTTTTTGAGAAATCATCTTAGCTTTCATTAAATCATCTGACGATTTCTTCAATCCTTCTGTAGACATTCTTCTAGTGGATTGAGATCTTGATTTCTTTGTGGGAGTTACTTTTTCACTCAAACTTCGTTTGACAATAGGCTTCCCCTCAATCCTTGCTTTCATCATAGAATCTGTATCTTCTTTTTCCTTATTCTTTAAGCCCATTTACTAATAGATGTAGTGTTAATGACGCTTTTGATGTTTATCTTCATTCTATTTCCTCTCTTAAGAAGAATTCTAGAATTTTTGAAGATTGAGTAGACGAAATAGACATTGAGTATCTAACGTCGTTACCAGATTCCTCGATCCTGTTCTTGGTAGAACACAATGGAAGAGTAGCAAATGTAGAACCCTAGATTTCTCAAATGTACAAATGTATTTCTCAAAAAGGTGATGTTAGTTTCTGAGTTGAGAGTGTGAGCAAAGAGGGTTTGATATCAAAACAGAGTAATGAAATGTTTCGTTGAGAGTTATTCAAAAGCTAATGTCAGGGTATTTCAAAAGTGTTCTAGAGTACGTGGTATTCTCAAGGCTCTGAAAAGCTTTCCCTCCAAAACTTTCTTATGACAGAAGTTACCATCTGCAAATTACTGTTACTATTACTTTGAACTCTTACGACTTTTTGTCTTCTTAAATGAGAAGATCATCTAGGTCATGACGTGTCAGACGGTTGATCACTCAATATTACCATGTTCAGGTTTTGTCTGATTTCTTTGAATCTTTCTTCATTTAATGGCTTGGTGAAGATATCTGCCTATTGATAATTCATCTCAACAAACTGTAGACTTACGATCTTCCTCTATAGACTAACTTCGATATGCTTTACCCTCAAGTGTTGTATTGGATTCTTCGATAGGTTGATAGCACTTGTATTGTCACAAAAGATTGGAATTTGTTCTTTTTGTATTGAAAAGTCTTCTAACTGGTACTTAATCCACAACGTCTGTGAGCAACAACTTGTGGCTAACATATACTCAGCTTCTGCAATGGATAGAGTAATTGAGCTTTGTCTCTTACTTGACCAGGAAACTAGGTTGTGGCTAAGAAAGTGACATCTTCCAATCGTACTCTTTCTATCAATCCTATCTCCAACGTAATCAACATCAAAATAGCCAATTAACCTGAAATCTTGACCTTTCTCATACATTAAGCAAATATCAGTAGAACCTGATAGATATTTCAAAATTATTTTAACAGCAATATAATGAGACTCTCTAGGATCTACTTGGAATCTTGCACACAAACAAACACTAAATAAAATATCAAGTCTGCTTGCTGTAAGGTAAAGTAAAGAACCAATAATTCCTCTATACAGGGTTTGATCAACCTTCTTACCAGCTTCATCCTTAGATAAAAGGTTTGAAGGATGAATAGGAGTTGATATTGGTTTCACTTTTTCCATCCCATACTTAATCAATAGTTTCTTGATATATTTCTGTTGCTTCCATCTTAGTTTGCTTCCGTCTCACTTTTGCTTCCACTTCCGTCTTACTTTTACTTTAGCTTCCATCTTAGTTTGCTTCGTCTTACTTTTGCTTCAGCTTCCGTCTTACCAAAACGGTTCATCACTTTCTAATATTATTATTATTTGATTTTCACCAAAATTATTAGACGTGAAGTCATTTTGACTTAACAATTAGGACTTAATTGGACTTATTTAAGGTGTGAAATGAGCTTAAATTGAGGTTAGATTAATTGATTAAAAGTTAATTTATTTATGGTTGTTGATTGAGGTAATTACTTAAGGAATGTGTGGTTAGTAAATAATGTGTCTAATGTTGAAATGTATAGTGTGTTCAAGGATGAATGTGTCCTTATGAACACAAAAGTGTTTCAAAGGATTTATATGATCTTAATTAAATATGATTGTTTGTGAATTGGGAATTTGTGTAATTATATGTAATGTGTAAATACATAATAAATTATATGTAATGTGTAATTATATGTAATGTGAATTGGTACATTATTGCAAATGTTTATTTTTATAAGGTATGTCAAGCTGTTAGACGTGAATGGATATGTTCAATTTGAGAAAAATGGAATAAAGACATATGTTATGCACTCCATCTTTTGCATGTGATTCTGAAATTTGAAATGTTTTGTTTTAAAACTGCCAAGTCACAATTGTGGTGTAACACCCCATTTTAGGGGTTAGAATATTAAGGAATTCTAGTGCACTGTATGTTGACGCATAAAAATTATTGTGTATGCATTCATTACAATTTTCAGGTAAAATGGATTGATAAATGTGAATAAATTGCAGAAAGCTCATTCGGGTACTATTGGAATTATTTCAAAATTTTTGGAAATTTTAGGAATTTTCTGAAAGTTTTGGAGTATTTTAGATTAGAAATAAATAGACAAATGGTGTTATGCAAGGTGGCAGTCCTATATGCATGACAAGTGGCACACATGCAATGAGCCATGTGTCAATTTAGTAACTATACATGTGGTAACAACATACGTGAGTACTTGTGTTAGAAAGGAAAACCACAGAAGCCTTATTGTTCTTTGGGTTATGTTGATGTTCTTTGAAAATCACTAAACCTTTATCACCAAAACACTAGTTTGGATCCTTATATCAGTATTGAATATGGGAACTCGAATAAGTTGGTCTAGTTGGTAGTTTATTTCTGTCCCTAATCTTGCTCTTTCAACATCACTGAAACCTCATTGCAGGTGATTTCCTGAAAACAAGGTTAGTAAAATTTTAGCTTTCCGAGTTTTGTGAATGATTTTGATGATGTTTTAGAATTGGAAATAAATACATGCATGAGTTGGATGATGTTTTATGTGCTGGAAATGATCACATGCATGAGTTATGTGTGAAACTAATACGGTAATAGTGATAAAAGATGAGTTGATAATATTGTGCAGTGAAGATTGCATGTAGCTTAAAGAGAAACTTAGTGAAGTAGACCAAAGCTGAAAATGAGGTGGGTGAAAAGGATAGCTTCGGGATGTTATGAATGTGTTAAGTGAGATTTTGTGAAATTGAAAACATGCAGGAAAATGTGAATCACAGTAGAGAGAGGAAGAATAGTTGAAGTTTCGGATTTGTGACTTTTGAAGTGTAAACTTGAATCTGATTTGTGTAGAGATGGAATTAGAGTTGGAAAATGGTTGTAAGATGATGGTCTGAGATGACAAAGATCGTCCAGATGAACCCTGCTAGTGTTCAAACTAACCCCGCTATCATCTCCAGACGATCGCAAACAACCCCGCTATCGTCTTCAGACAATCGCCACGTCAATCCCCCTATCATCTTTAGACGATCGCAGGCACAAATGATCGCAGATGCAGGCAATTGCGACCCCACAGATGATTGTCTACAATCACCAGATCAGACGATCATAGCTTGTTATCATCTTCAGACGAATGCCACGTCGACCCCGCTATCGTCTTCAGACGATTGCGACTTTGAAGAATGAGGGCTGATGTAACATCCTTCACTCTTTTAGCTATATCTCCTTCGTTCGACCTCCAAATGACATGGGACTTGAACCATTAGACTCGTAACACATTGATCTTCATCTCCACCAATAATTATAACTATATGAAACCATTTGGGAGAGATTGATTGATGAACGTGGGATGGGTTTGACTGAGTGTGTTTACCATCGTCTAACATTTTTATCCTTATCTATCACACTTGAAAGCCTTTTGCAAGTTGAACAGACTTGCTTCTTTCGGCCATAACTTCTTCTCTAGACATCCAAATGCGATGATTTTGAATTGACATAGGGCTACAAATCATCTGAAGAAGTCAAACTTTGATTAAGTCTTTAAGACTTTCAATTTCTGGATGGAAGTTGAGTATAGTGTACTGTTTCAATGTAAGAACAGTCCAAAAATATTTTTAGTATAACTTTCAGTCTACTAAACTAAATTGGATGAACTTGGTATCATTGGAAACCTAAGACAAAGAAGGGCAACTTTTTAGAAGGAAGTGTTTCCTAATTACCTCACCTTCCTGATGAGAATAATTGAGCAAAGTGGACCCAAAAGTTGATTGTGAAATAAATCTGGATTGAGGAATTGAGTATGGTTTCACATGATTGATAATGTGACAAGATTAAGGATAAGAAACTAGACTTTTGTCATGAACATGCATCTTACATATTCAGTATATATGAATGTGCATAATTGAATTCATAATTGTGCACAATAGCAATATGTGTTTGTAGTAAATGTTTTAGAGGAAACCTTAGAGTGATCGATTCCAGATATTACCGGGACTTCGGGACAATAAAGTAATAGGGAGCTTTTGTAAGTAATTTAGATGGTCAATTTTGATAGTTTTTCTTTGACTGTTTTGTTTGCTACTAATTTTTGATCCATTGAATGATTTGCAAAGCTGTTTGATTGATATGTGAATTGAATTTAAGACATTTTTGTTTTGATTCTGTTAAGTCCTAGTTGTGGGTAAATAGCTATGCCTAGAAGGGTTTGCAGCTGCTTCTGTCGCACTTTGGTGTAGGGACTTCGGTCTCTTCTGTACACTTTGGTGTTAGAACTTCAGTCTCTTGTGGACATTGTGGTGTCGGGACTTCGATCTCTTCTGTTTAGTGATGCCAATCATGGTATCTTCTGTATAATTCTCGTTACCCACTTCTATTTATGGATTTATAGTCTAACTCATTATGTTTTGATCTTTGATAAGTTTTGATAAGAAAAAAATAATATTTTGATCTGATGGGTTAACATCCTATTCTAAAAATCTGTTCTATATTTATGTATGTTATGTTCTGCTATTGAGATATCTGACTTTAGCATGCAAAGTGTTTTCATTAATAAATTTTATTCTGTTCTGAACTTGAGTATGTTGAGATGTTTTTGTATAACATGATTCAATATCTGTTATGGTCAGAGTTAGTTTAGTTATTACTCACTAAGCTATATGCTTAGCACGGTGGATTTGCCCCGTGTAGGTTCAGAGAGAAGGACTTAAGGACTGGGACGGGTCAACCGCAATGGCCAATGGAGTCTGAGTCTTATTTTGACTAAAAATGAATTTTTAGTTTATTTTGGCTTGTATTTAAAGTGTACGACTCTGAATTATTGTAAGTTTCTGTAATGACTATTTTTAGGCTAGTTTCGGTTGTTGAGACAAATTTTTATGAAGTCCATGTGATTTAATGTATGTATGGTTTGAAACAAGTTTGTTTTAAGTTCAACGTATAATATGATGCATGTTTGTTCTGAAATTGCTTCCAATGGAAGATTTTAAATGCTATGCTTCCGCAAAATGTTTTGGTTTGTTTGTACTGTCTTGTGTGGCATCCACATATCCTCCCAGGGGGTATTAGGGTGTCACATGTGGGTAAATAGGCATGCCTAGAAAGGTCTATAGCTGCCCCTGTAACCAGACACTAAGGTATCTTCTGTAACCAGACACTAAGGTGTCTTCTAATTTTAGACATTTTTTATCTTCTGGTTCAGAGACTTAAGTCTCGTCTGTTTCAAATACCAAACATGGGTATCTTTTATTATGGTCCCATTACCCACTTCTATAAAAAGGGTTAGTAGGCTAACTTGTTTTGTATTCTATTACATACTCAGTTTTGATATAATCAAGCTCTGTTCTGAAATAACTAAGTTATGTTCTGATATAATCAGATACTGCTTTGATAAAGTCAAGTTCTGTTCTAGTACTTTAAAGTTCTGTTATGATATTATGGTATTCTGTTATGATACTTGTAAGTTTAGCTCTGAAGACAATATATCTTTTTTTGATATGTTATATTATGTTCTGAGATACATATTGTTTGGATTGCACTCTAATATGAACAATTAAAGATCGCATGAGATGTGATCTAATTATGTATATGTGAATGTTAGACGATTATTAGAAATAGTCGCCAATTTATATCTTGTTTCATTATTTCCCCACTAAGCTTTATGCTTAGCGTGGTGGTTTTGCTTCCATGTAGGTTTTGATAAGAAGTTTTAAAGACTGGGACAAAGACAACCATAGTGGCCAAGGAGATTGTGTTTTGTTTTAGAAATGTTCAGTTTGTTTTTGAGTTGTATTTAATGTAATGAGACATATTAGAACTTATATTTTTTTTGGTAAATTAGTAAATTAAAATCAACAAAGAGTTATGCACAAATCAAGAGATTGCTTAAGCTGCAAATACCAAAAGGAATAGCCTTATCTAAGAACATGAGGAGCACTACTTGTTCCTTATGAACCGAAACAGCCATAACAATAAACCAATACATATTTACCAACCAAGATGACCTTGTAGGAAGGTACATCTCAACCAGCAACACATACATTTACAGATTTACATAGTAAAGCATTAAAGTCAATAGGTCAGCCATTCCGCTACTAAACCAGAACCATAGTCACCATTCATAGGTTGAGCTTACTAATTATGTTCTCATATTTATTGAAAACCGAGGATGATAAAGCTCTATTCTGCTTCTTGCATCCCTCTTGCCCCTACCATCATGATCCCAAGTATGAGATCTCCATATATGCTTGTATAACTTTCACCCATCCTTCTTTGATGAACCTCATAGGATTGCTACTATTTTTTAAGAAATCAACAGTGGGGATGTTTCCCTGCTGCCCTGAACTGGTACAACCTGCAAAACAAAAAATTAGAGAAAATAATCCTTACTAATAATTACCTTCCCTCGTTGTTTGAGTCCAAAAGTTCCATAACTTGGAAGACCACTCTAGTGTTTATGTTCCTAACTTCCAAGGCCTTATCTTTGAATGTTCGGTGGTTTCTTTTAGACCAAAGATTATTAACAGTCAATGATGGGAGAATGATAAGAAGGTTGAGGTCAATATTTGTGTGGTTTGAGGGGTGATTAAATTAGCTTAGAAAGGGTTAAAGATTTCTTAGATTTGGCTAGTGGATCTGGAAATGATCTAAACAATGTGTCCATACTGTTTTTGAGTAGGTGCATTCGAAGAAAAGATGGTCAGTGGATTCATTATCCAAGAAACACAAAGAGAAATGATTTGGGACATATGAGAAGAGAAGTTTGTCCCTCGTTTACAACTTCTTAAGAAAAGCTAGCCATAGAATGAAGGATTTGATTATGTTTTGGAGGGGCTTGAAAGCCATTCCAATCTATCAGGTTAGGAGTCTGGTTGATATGGTAACGGTTCCAAGGTTCATATAATCTCAATTGTAGCCTTATGCCAGCTCCACACATTATCTCTGATAATCTCAGAAACTTTGGCATTCATTGGTAACTCCGATCCATTGATCACTCTGGGAGTTAAGAGGTCCTTCAGGATGCCTCTAAGATGCCCAGGGTCATGCCATAAGAAATTAGATATCCCACTTCCTATCTTAAATCTGAATTGGTTCCTAATAAGATCCCTAATATGTAACAACTTCCTCCAACTCCAAGAACTATTATTACTAGGTTATGCATTCCGAAAGGTATTCCTTCTAAGAATAATTTTATGCATCCATCTGACCTATAAAACTTCATTGTCATTGAAAAGCACCCAAATTCTTTTTCCTATAAGCACATTATTCCATGTGGATAAATATTTAATGCCTAGACCACCCTCTTTTTTAGGTCTACAAAGGTCAATCCATTTAAGCTTCCCGTGAGAATTAGAATCTACATTCCCAGACCATAGGAAATTTCTAAATTTTTTCTCTATCTCTTTAATAATAGAGGAAGGAAGAATAAAATGACTAGACCAATACACTTAAAAAGTCGAGAGCACAGAAATAACCAACTACAGTCTACTAGCATAGTGAAGAATTTTATGGGTCCACTTGTTAACTCTAGCGTCAACTTTATCTAAAAGAGGAAAGCAATCTCTCCTAGAAAGCCTATCTGTTAAAAGGGGAACCCCCATATAAAGAATAAGGAGGTGACCGCTTTGAAGGCCCGTAAGGGATTCCAGCTAATGGGCTATATGACTCATATCAGAAGCTAAAAAGTACTAACCTGTTAGTGTTCATGTCCAGGCCAGATATATTTGAGAAAATACTCAGGCAATTAAGCAAATTTTGAATCGAAGCCAAATCAGCATGACAAAACATTAAAAGATCATCAGCAAACAAAATATGGGATAGTTTTAGAGCTTTACACCTCCAGTGGTATTTAAAGGAGCTATTATAAGCTATAGAAGCATCCAAACTCCTCGAGAGAACCTCCATACAAATAATGAAGAGATATGGGGATAAGGGATCCCCTTGTCTTAAACTAGATTTACCTTGAAATTTTTTTGATGGAGATCCATTGATCAAAATCGAATACGAAGGGGAGGTTATACACTCTTCAATCCACTTAACAAAAATAGAAGGCAAGCCTATTTCTAAGAGAAAATTTTGAAGGAAATCCCAATAAATGGAATTATTAGCTTTTCTCAAGTCTATTTTGAAGGCACAATGCTTATGATTATTCGATAAGTTGTAGTTTTTAAAGATCTCTTGAGCAAGGAGGATATTGTCCCCTATTTTGTGACCTTTTATGAAGGCACTTTGACTAGGGCTGATGATGTGAGGAAGCAAATCTTTAAGTCTATTAGCCATTATTTTAGAGATCACCTTATAAATAAAGTTATAGCAGGAAATTGGTCTACAGTCATGCATTGTGGAAGGATGATCAGTCTTAGGAATTAGAGAAATAAAAGTAGAGTTAAGCTTTTTGAGAAGCTTTCCATGATGGAAAAAGTCTTGTATGGCTCAAGCAATATCACCCCCAACAATATGCTAAGTTTTCTTAAAGAAGAAACCATTGAAACCATTCAGACCAGGAGCCTTATTAGGGTTAAAGGAGCTAACAACAGCCTTAATCTCTTGCATTGTAACATCCGAAAGGAGGTTGTTTTTAAGATTTTCAGGAATAGTAGAAGGAAAAAGATTTGTCACATACTCTCTAAAGGAGGAAAGGTTTTTCTTGTTCCCAATAGTGCTCTGAAAAAAGCTTAGGAATTGTTGTTGGATCTCTTCAAAGTCAACAATCTTATATTCAATACCCAATAATAAGGAGTGGATGTTGTTCCTATTCCTATTCGACAAAAGAGAGTCATGAAAAAATCTGGTATTCCTATCTCCCTCTTTGAGCCATTTAATACGGGAAGACTGTTTGTAGAACAACTCCTGGTCCCCTAAAGCACAAATCAAAATGGTAATGGCTTGATTTTCTTAGGCAACCAAGTGAGGATTATTAGGCTAAAGACTTGTTTGATCTTGGATATGATTAAAGACAGCTTGATAGGTTTCAACTCTAATGTTTACATCCTACACCTGATCAGAATTTAGAGATTTGAGAGCGTTTTTAACTAATTTGACCTTAGAGACCACACATAACATATAAATTCTCCAAACTTGAGAAGACTAAGCATCTTTTACTGTATGTAGAAAATTATCCTGAGAGGCTAAGAAGTTGGAGAATCTGAAAGGAGAATGTCTTCTCTGCTGGTTTCCTAAGGCCCTAATCATTATGGGGGAGTGGTCTAAGATGTTTGGATTTTGAATCACTCCATAGGATCTAAGAAAGCAAGAACTCTAAGCTGAATTGACAAGAGCTCCATCTAACTTTCTAGCTATAAAGAGCTCCCCTAATTGTTTATTGGATCAAGTAAAACCAGGTCCACCAGAATTTAAGTCATACAACACATAATCCTCAACACACTTCCTAAAATCCTTCATACTAGTAATAGCTGAAGCACTAAGAGGTTCAGCCTCTTAGGAAAATAAAATTGCATTGAAATCCTCAGCAACTACCAATGGGTTACTACCCACACTCAGCTTGATATTAGAAAGATCAGACCAGAGAGACTTTTTATGATTATAGTTATTAGAGCCATACGCACAAGTCATAAAAAAACCGAATCACTGTTAAGAGGAGTGACCTCCATATGAATAAGTTGATCTATAGAAACAATAGGAGAACACATGTAACATTCAAAATTCTAGGCTAACACTAATCTAACATTTGAAGCCTGATCTAAATTGCTATAACTAAGTCATCTAGGAAATAAGGAAGAGCACACATTGTTCAAAAGAGAAAGGGACTTTATTCTAGATTCAATCAAGCAAACAAAAGAACCAGACAACAACTTAAGGAAAGATTTCACAGCTAACTGGTTTTTGGATTATTAAGACCCCTAACATTACAAAACACTAAATCTATAAATACTATAACTTACAATTTTTGTTTTCTCCTAGATTTCCTACTCTTCCTAATAGTAAACACCTCCTCTATATCATCATTAAGACTCAGACTCTGAACTTCAACAGGGTTATTAGGAACTAAATCAGAATTAGGAAAAGTTAGGGAATTACCTAATTTTCTTACAATAGGGGGTCAACATTTGCAAGGCATCCCTCTAGATCATCTTAACTCTCCTGAAATTTTTTATCATCTCTTTGATCAGTTACAGCCTCTGAAGGTTTGCTCTCATTTGGATTTAGTTGTGTTTCCTCATGGACCTACTCCTATCCATGCTCTATTTGATGATTAGTACCACTTCGTTGGGAAACCTTCTCCATATCCAACTCCTTTTGAAAAGCACTCTAAAAAAGTCAACTTGTAGGCTTCCATTCCTTCTTCTGTAGATGATTTTTAGGTCTCCACTCATACTCTATCTGGATTTCCTTAAAGATAATTTGTCCATCTTCACTATAAGTTGTCAACTAAAAACCCATCGGCCAATTACTCTGTAGTTCTATTTCCACACACATTCTAGCATACTAAACCCTAGACATCTTAGCTACTGAGTATCTATTAGAAGCGATTTCCCCACTACACTAGCTATTCTACCCAATATGCGATATTATGAAACCTAGTTCATATTAAGGCATATCTAATATCTTCTTGTTCACCAACATTCAAACTCCACTTCCTTAAGAATAAAGGTTTCCTTTGGATGTGCCAAGGACCCTTCTCCAATATTAAATTCATGCCTTTTTCAGAATTAAATTTAAATAGGAATTTATTCGAGCTTGTAATCAATGTATCAGTTAAGTTGAAAGCTAGTTATGTTCTTAATAAAGCTCTCTAAACTACAAGGTATGCTGGACGCTTACCAATGAAGAAACCAATCAGTGCATTTCGAAATTGGGCTACTTCTCTCTTCGATAGCTCCAATGGAGGGATGATAAATATCTGATCATCCTTAATCTTTAGAGGATAGTAGGCGAAAGCCTTAGCATCCATGGACTCCTCCACTAAACTAGATACTACAGATTTCCATGTTCTAGGTTGGAGAGTTTTCCCCGATGTTTTTGAGCGTTCAAGTTCTTGAGGGATTAAGGAAGGTTTTGTTAGCACCAAATTTTTTTTATTAAGCATGATTAGAATAATTTTGGGGTATTGCTAGATTAATTTATGTTGGGATTAATTAGCATACTAATGTGAGTAAGATGATATGATGTAGGTAAACTGAATTAAGTGTTAGGGTGGTAAGTATGTATAAGGGGCATTGTTGGAAGATCACTTAAGTTGTAAAGTTTTAAGGCATTGAAGGAAGGGCAAGTTGGTCATTTTAGCTTCATTAAAGAAAAGAAAGAAGACTTGTCTTGCATTTGAAGAGGGAAAAACGAAAATTAGAAGGAGAAGAGGGAGAGAGTGTCGTTGGAGAGAAAAGAGAGGAGAGAAAGAAGGTTAAGCTAGGTCTTAATTTGTCATGGTCTTAAGAAGTGATTTTGAAGTTTGTTCAAGAAGGAAATAGGAAGAGGAGGATTAGAGCTTCCATTAGAGCCAAGAAACAAATTATTTGGTGAAGATTCAAGGCAAGTTTATGTTTAATCTTTGGGTTTTTATAAGGGATTTTGGTTCAAAGAGCTTACGAAATGCCTGGGTATGAGATTTTAGGATCAATTTCATGCATTTGGTTCTTTGGGTTTTTCAAGTTGCATGTTTATTGATTTGGGATTTTTGTAAATGTTGAAGAAAATCAAGAGAGGCAACAGGAGCAAGAGGAAAGGCACTTTTGAGCAACTTTTCAAACAAGGAAACAAAGGTGGGTTACATTTTTATGATTGAATTAATGAGCCAAAAATGTTATTAAAATAAATGGGATTTAATGGTTTTCCAACTACTTTATAAATGTTTATTTATTATTTTCTAAAGGCTTAAGAATATGCCATATGTTGTTTGTGAATTTGGGGAATAAATTCTCATTGCTTCATAATTGTAGTAATTGATGCGTTTGAATGAGTTGTGAAATGGCTTTGATGCTTGGTATAGGAATGTGGTTGATGAATTGTGAAATCATGATGGAAATGCATATGAAATATGTCATGTTCATGAAGAGCAAGTTTTGAAATGCGCCATATGGGCCAAAAAAAATTCTGTTCATGAATATGTTATGTGGATTTGGTGTAGTCCATCCAAGAATTATCACGTGCACGTTGACCAAGTTATAAACTTCTCCTGCCTACCTGTTAGGGACACAGAGCTCCTTTGTGGATTCCATCAAGTTTACAACTACACAGGACCATTATGTGGAATTGTGTAGTTTGTCATGTTTATGGATCTGCCCAAAGCATTATGATGTGATTATGTGTTACTTGGGTTGACAAGTTTGATGAATGCTTGACCTATGTGAGTTGTTAATTGGTTTGATATGTTGAAAATTTTAGAAATATATGTTTCATGAATTTCACCAAAATTTGCCTTGATCATGATTTTTGTCAATGGTTTTGCTTGTTATCGACTATAAGACTGTTACCCACGAGCGTTAAGCTGACCCCCATTCCTTCTCATTCGTAGGCGATGAGCAACATTTCGAGTGATCGAGTCGATCGTTAAGGCATCACTCCAACTTGCATATTTTGTTTTTTAGAAGCTAGATTTTTGTAAAGTAGTGCTTTAGTTGCATTTTGAGAAATTGTACTTCTTGTAACGTTTGTATTTTAGATTATGTTGTAAGGTGGCTCAAAATTCCCACTAAAGCGTTGTAGAACTCTTATTTTGATGTGAATGAAATATATATACTTTATGGTTGCTTATGGCATTTCATGTTTTTGCATTGCAAATTTTAAGTGTTCATTGGGGTAGGATTTGTGTTCTGGTTTGATAGAAAAACTGCACTGATATAGGATGAATTTGATCAATTTGTCTTCATAAAAGTTGTACCTTTTCCTTTTAGCTTTCATACACTATAAAATATACAATTTTTGGATGTCGAAGTTGAGAGATATGATCATTTGAGTAGGTGATGTTGCTTAGGTTGTGTATCCCGAATAATTAGAGTTTACGGAGAGATATCATGCTAGGATTGCTCGATTTGGCTAGATTATGAGAAAAAGGGATGCTAGGATAGGTTTCAGATCCTTTGGAGTGGTCTTGGAGGGTGAAATTTTAGTTTCACCCGAAGCTTACACGGCCTGCCGTGTAAAATTGTTGGATCAGAAAAAGAAAACATGCTTTGTTTGGAAAAACTGTAGATTTCAAAACTTTTAAGAAATCATTACTCGCAGCGGAAGCAACAAATCCAAATCAACATGCCAATCCATACATGATATGGTATAAGGATAATAAAACATAAACAATATCAGGAGTATTACTGCTTCGCTACAGCTTTAAATCCTCGATGCGTTATCCTCTCCTTCTTCTTGTATCCAAATCCTTTGCCTTTGAATCTTTTCCTTTAGCAATCTATCTTCTTCCTTGTTGTTGTATCCTCAACCAATTTGATTTACCACTTGTTCT
>JAOTAZ010075751.1:0-14283 GCA_025629785.1 Erythroxylum oxycarpum | reverse complement strand
AAGGATCCTGCATTCATACATAAATAGAGAAATGAAATGTCATATTTTGCTTAATTTGTTTTATGACTTTTTTTATTACTCTCTCCCTAGTTCTCCAAATAGTTTATCAAATAATAATACAAAGTATACATATTAGTATGTGTAGAGCAAAGCTACTATTTGTACAGATGTCTTAGCTTCGAATATGTATTATTCGAAATCTTCCTTCTTTTAAATTTTCTAAGTTGTTAAACAATGGTTTATGCGTTTTTTAATCTATGACTCTCATAGGTAGCTAGATTTCTTAAAGCCTAACCTAATAATTATGGGACATCAATTAGTAGCCCATTGCCAATCATAAATGTCAATCAGTACTACTTTAACAATTAGGTTTTCTACTACTTCATTTAGGTACATAGTAAACCTTTGCAGATCCTTCGCTTACTAACAAAATATAATGTTTACATTCTTATATTTAATAAATAGGTATTTGTTGCTCTATGGACAAGAGCTGGATGAATAGTGTCAGGATTTCACGTGAATATATTGATGGAGTGAGGATGTTTATGAAATTTGTGGCTGGAAAAAAGGAGAAAGAGTGTGACATTTCATGCCTGTGTGCACATTGCATGAATTGTTATAAGAGGTCTCAAACGAATGTTTTTGAACATTTAATGCAATTCAGCATGGACCAATCATACACCCGCTGGGTTTTACATGGCAAACCGCCAAAATATAGATTTATGTCTAGGGAAGAAAGGCTTGATGCTGCAAATGTAGACATAGATGGGACGGGCATTGATATGAATGAAGGTGATGGTGATGATGAGGATGATGGGATGCAAGCTTTGCTTGATGATGTGGGTACTTTCTTAAATGATTGTCCAATTAATTAGGATAGACGGAGTCCTCCTACAGGCGTTGAAGATTCTATTATGGGTGGCATTCATGAATTGTTGAGTAAAGCTGCTGAAGAGTTGTACCCGGGATGTACGAATTTTTCCAAGTTGTCGTTTTTGATAAAGTTGCTTCATTTGAAAGTATACAACAAGTGGAGAAATAAGTTATTTGACATGTTACCTGCTTTGCTGAAGGATGTATTACCTAATTGTAAATCTTTGCCGAAGTTCTATTATGAAGCAAATCAATTTCTACGGAGCCTAGGCTTGGGTTATATGTCCATACATGCATGTAAGTACGATTGTTGCCTATAATGGAAAGAGTATGGGGACTTGCAAAGTTGTCCCCATTGTGGAACATCAAGATGGAGAATTAATGATGGCAGAGGTAAGAAGATACCACATGAAGTATTGCGGTACTTTACATTAACGTCCAGATTACAACGATTATTCATGTCAACTAAGACCGCAAAATAAATGACGTGACATAATGATAGGCCTGAAGGTGACAGTAATAACATGATTCATCCTTCTGATGGAGAAGCTTGGAAGAGGTTTGATGAGCTATATCCTGAGTTTGCCATAGAACCACATAATGTTAGACTAGGCTTAGCAACAAATGGGTTCAATCCACATGGCAATTTGTCTGTTTCGTATAGCGTGTGGCCTGTTGTTCTCTTAGCATACAATTTACCCCCATAGATGTGTATGGATGAGTCATTCTTTATGCTATCAATGGTTATTCTAGGTTCGAAAGCGGTCGGTAGAGACATTGACGTCTATATGAGACCACTATTAGATGAGTTAAAGAAGTTATGAGAGGATGGTTTTGATGTTTTTAATGTTTCCAAAGGAGAGAATTTTCAATTGCAAGCAGCTTTAATGTGGACTATTAATGACTCCCAGCCTATGGTACTGTTTTTGGTTGGAGCACAAAAGGCTATAAGGCATGCCCTGTTTATAACAAGGACACTCCTTCTTGCAAGTTAAGAAGTAAGATTGGTTACTTAGTCCATCGTCGTTTTCTTCCTTATGATCATCCATGAAGAAGAAGCAAGAAGTTTGATGGCAAGAGTGATCATCGGCCTATACCTAACTTACCTGACGGAGATGATGTGGTGGCACAATTATGTCATATATAGAATATATGTTATGGGAAGCACCCCAGCAATAAGAGGAGAAGGAGATTGGAAGGCCAGTTTAATTGGAATAAAAAAAAGTATTCTTTTTGAACTACCATATTGGCATAAGTTAAGATTAAGGCATAACCTTGATGTCATGCATATAGAAAAGAATATTTGTTACAATATCCTTGGTACTTTTATGAATGTTGAAGGTAAGACCAAAGATACAATCAAGGCGCGGTTTGATTTGGAAGACATGAATATTCAAAAAGAATTGCACTTGATAAGAGAAGCTGATGGAACTGTTGATGGAAAAGCTCCAACATGTTATACAATGTCTTCCGATGAGAAGAAGAAGTTTTGTGAGTTTGTAAAGCAGATAAAGTTTTCAGATGGTTACGCATCGAATATATCTAGATGTGTTAATGTTGACGAAAGGAAGATTACTGGACTTAAGTCTCATAAATGTTATGTATTGTTACAAAGCATTCTACCATTAGGATCGCGTTCTATCTTAATCAAAGATGTGACAGGTGTTTTAATAGAGTTGGGGAACTTCTTTTGCCGAATTTGTAAAGGAAGTTTGAAAAAGGATCAGGTATAGAATATGTGTCATGAGATTACTTTAATCTTATGCATGCTTGAAATGATATACCCACCGGTGTTCTTTGATATGATGGTATTTGGCTATTCATTTGCCAAATGAAGCCTTACTTGGTGGACCAGTTGTGTATAGATGGATGCATCCAATTGAGAGGTATTATTTAAATTGATCTTATTACTTTTAAGATTTAAGTAAATAGTGACCTATCTAATTATGGTTAGTCATTTGTTCAGATTCCTAGGTACACTAAAGGGATTTGTTAGAAATAATGCACGTCCAGAAGGGTCAATTGCAGAAACGTATGTTGTTAAAGAGTGCATGACATTCTATTCAATGTATTTAAAGGGAATTGAAACCAACTTCAACATACCAGAGCGAATCAATGATATGGTTGATGGTAGTGACATATCGGTATTCTTTCAACAATGCAAGCTGATTGGTGCTGGCAAAACAATTGCTCTTCCTAGAAATGAGCTAAAGATTGCACATTGGTATGTGCTTATGAATTGTCATGAGATTAGGCCCTTTATTGAGTAAGTTTTTCTAAGCTTTTGTCAAATTAAGATGTCATAAGTTAAGATATCTCATATAATATTGATTTACTTTATGATGACACATTGATCTGCTCTTCGTTTCGATCTTAAGATCAAACCTTTTGAAGCTGAATCAAAAATAATTTAATTCCAAGGATTGCAATATAGGATGCAACCTTAGGTGTTGGATCCAGATTTGTTTTGAATTTTTATTTATTATTTGTTTAATGCTTTATGTAGGCTTGTTTATTGGTTTAAATTATTATTATTATTATTATTAAGTGGGTCAATAATTAGAATTTGATGGGAAGAATTAGAAATTGAAAATTAGAATGGAAGTTAGAATTAACTTAGAAGTAAGTTGGCCTAAGTGGGTTTAGTGCCATATAAGAAAAAAGAGGGGTAGAATTGGAAAGGCCATGTAAGTGAGGGGTATAATGGGAAGAGAAAGAGGAATAAAGGGACAAAATTAGAAGGGAGAAGAGGAGTTGTTGTGGAAGCTTAGAAAAGAAGAAGAGAAAAATATGAGGGAGAGAAGGAGAAGAAGAAAAAATCGAAAAGCTAAGGGAAAAAAGGAGAAATTTCTTGGAAAAGAGGAAGAATCAAGCTTTCAATGTAAGTTTTCATCGAATCAAGCTTTCAATGTAAGTTTTCATCTTCTTCTTGATTTAGTGGAAGGAAATAGGTTGTCATTTTGTGATGAAGAAATCCTAGAGAGAGAAAGGGGGTTTGTGTAGAAGAAGAAGAAGGACTCTGTTTAAGTCCATGGTCTTTATTAATGAACTCCATTTCTCAAGACTCCATTAAGCGCTCTTAAGCCTTATAATCTTAAAGGACTCTTTAAGTCCAAGATCTTGATCAAGGAACTCCATTTCTCAAGATCCCATTAAGCGCATCTTAGTGTGTGCAGTGTATTTAGAAATCACTAGGTTTGAATGGTAAATCTTAAAGGACTCTCGCTAAGTCCGGGGTCTTGATTAATGAACTTCATTTCTCAAGACCCCATTAAGTGCTCTTAAGCCTTAGAAACTTAAAGGACTCTTTAAGTCCATGGTTTTAATCAATGAACTCCATTTCTTAAAACCTTGTTAAAAGCATCTTAGTGTGTGAAATGGACAAGTTAATGTAATTGGTCACTTAGCTTATCCAAAATCTCTATATCAAGCACAACTAGGCAGATAAAGAGAATCAACACAATCACAAAATGACATATATGAGACTTCATATATTAAGCATCAAATTCTACATATAGCAAAATCCATATCACAAGACATTGTTCAATGCTTGATTAAAATCTAACCAAGCTAATCTAACTATACTACCGTAAACCCTAACTCAGCGATTTACAATAATATAATTAAACTTGACCATGTCGGATTACTCCCCTTTGAAACCCAGTGAACTCAAGCCATTGCTACATTTTCAAGAGGGTGGGAGCCCTAGCCGTGCATGACTTCGGAGATCCTTATCACTGTTGAAGTTTCGTGGTTACCCATGGCTATAGAGACTGATGGTGGAGGTGATGATGAAGTGACTGGCGGTGGTGGATGATGATCGAATATGGAAATGAGGGTGGTGAGGTGCCGGAATGTCTGTCGCCTCTTGTGGCTGCCGAATGTGTCTCTGTATGTAGTCTGTATATTCGATATGCTGCCCCCCCCCCCCTTATAACCTAATTCGACAAGTTTTTAAAAGATGGTAATGGGTCGGGTTGGCACAGTGAGGGAACTTTCCAATTAGAGTCCGGATATGCATCTGCACGTCGCGACGAGTTAATTAATGGACGTCACGACGTGCTGTTCTTGCTCGCTCGCCGCAGCGGGTTAATTAATGGACGTCGCGACGTACTGTCGCGTGTTGATGCGCCGCGACGTAGGAAGTAGTATACGCTATGACGTGCTTGAAGGGCTCACGTCCCGTTGACTTTCTGATCTTTTTGACTCCCTTTTCTCCTATAATACAAAATAACAATTTGTAGTATCAATTGTCCTTAGAAAAATTATAATGCAGTTAACGTCAATTTGCAACAATTTTACTAACAAATTGCAAATAATATGAGCTCACTATAAGGAACTAATTTAAGCACAAAAATTACAATTAGGAGTCAAAAAGTGCATTAACAATTATGAAAGTGCAACTAATGTATCTATTAACGAAATACACCGGATACAATTTAACAGTTCGCAAAGGTCCTTTTGCAAGAACACATATGAACTTATTCTCTATTGGATTTTCTAAGGCCTATATAAAAGAAATTATCATATTAAATAGTATAATGTCATTTTAATACTTTAGTCTTATAATTCAATCATTTCAATAATTGTAAGTGAAAACTTACATATTTCTCGAATCATCGAGGAAAGTGTCTCCCATCTTCTTTATTGATATTATCTTGTTTTTTCTTGATCATTATCTCACGTAACCATTCCTTATATAATCTAAAAACATTATTATGTATTTTAGTTATGAATAACACTAAATTTCATACCCAAATAATCAATTTCAACTTACTGCATGAAAGTTTGAAGCTCTTAACAGTTCAATAAAACGTAACCATAGGCAGCCTCTATTCATTCCTCTGTTAACATTATTTTGGTTAAACTTCCATATGTTCATCTAGGATATATGAAAATGGATAAGTTACCATCAGCATCACCTATTCCTCCCCCATCATCATTACATGGAACTTTTCTTTCTCTTGTGTGCATATGCAGCTCAAAATAATGTGAACAAAATGTACTTACTTCCTCCACTAAATAAGCATCACATATCAAACATTCAACTTTAGCCTTGTTTTTGACAATTTTCTTCAAATGATGCAAATACCTACATTAGCGAATAAGGTTTATTTACTATAGTTACTTCTTAAATGGATACGTCCATCGATATTTAACTAGACCATTAAGTTTAGCTTCATGAGCTAAATGCACAGGTAGATGCTCCATACAGTCAAAAAAGCTTAGAGGGAAAATCCCTTCTAATTTGCACAAAATTGCTGGAATTTTCTTTTCTATTTTTTCCATTTCATCCAACTTTATTTCAGATGATGCTAAGCTTTTGAAAAATAAACTTAATTTTGTTATAACTTTCCAAACCTTATTCGGTAGCAACTCCCGAAATGAAATTGGAATTAGACTTTGCATAAACACATGACAATCATGACTTTTCATGCCAAATAATTTGTACTTCCTCATGTCCACACATCTTGCCAAGTTTGAAACATAACTATCGGGAAACTTTAGACTTTTCAACCATTCACACAAATTTTCCTTTTGTTTTTTGTCCAATGTGTAACATGTTTTTAGATGTTTACTAGTGCGAAGATCTTTATCTAACTCATTCCTTATACAAAAAAATTTCAAATCAGCTCTTGATTTTGTATTGTCTTTCATCCTCCCTTCAATATTCATTATGGTATTGAACAAATTGTCAAAAATATTTTTTTCAATATACATCACATCTAGATTATGGTGTATCAAATTAGTTTTCCAATATGGCAAATCCCAAAAGATGTTTTGTTTTCTCTAACCAAAGTTTTACCTAATGCTTTTATTAACTTCATCAGCTTCAAATTTTGTAACTTTCAACAACCCTAATTTATTAATCTGTTGCAATATCTCTTTACCTGCTTTGTGGTGGGGAGGAGGTGTTTCTACCATCTTATTCTTAATGAAATTTTGCTTATTGTGTCTAAATGGATGTTTTGGAAGAATAAATTTCCTGTGTTTGTCAAAGCAACATGTTTTGCCCTCGTTTGGAAGACAAAGCGCATCAGAATCATTACCATAATAATGACAAGTCAATTTCCCTGCTAATCTTAACACAAAATTTTGTTTTAGAGATACATCATATGTCTCCACACCATATTCCAAAAAATGCTGCAATTCAGTTATCAATGGTTGTAAGAATACATCAATTTTATGTTTTAGATTTGTAGGCCTTAGCATAATCACTATCAAAAACATATATGTCTCATTCATACACATCCATGGAAGTAAATTATAAGGAGTAATTATGATTGGCCATGATGAATATTCTTTGTCGGATTGACCAAAAGATTCGAATCCATCTATCGATAATCCCAATCTAGCATTTCGATTTTTGGATTCAAACTCATAATAAGTATTATTGAATGTTTCCATACCAATGCATCCGATTGGATGACTCATTATTTCATCTTCCTGTTCATGTTCATTAAGTCATCTCATGTGAGATGTAGTAACATTAGAAGCATATAGACTTTAAAGTCTCGGAGTTAGCAGGAAATAATATATTCACTTTCAAGGTACTAATTTATGTTTCATATAACGTTTTTTAGGCGAACCTACATTGACCATAAAATTTGCACTCTTGTAATTCATATCATCTCCCTAATATAACATACGTCGCAATTTGCAACAATTAATATTTTTCAATAGGCAAAGCAAGACCCCTAATAAGTTTCTTCATATTGTAAAAACTATCAACCATTGTATGAGCAGGAGGTAATGATTCATTATACCATCCAAGAATTTTATCAAACCTATGATCAGAAATATGCCCTCATATTTTATGTTCAATATCTGAGCAACTGAAGACAATTGAGTCATTGTCTCACAATTTTGTCATAATTATTGGTCAGTTGAGTGTAGTAAGTCAAACAATTATTATGCATGTGGGTTTGGTGCTTCTTTAAGATTTTCTATATTTTTCTGAAAGGTATAACGGTTGCATCATAAACCATTTGCATGTAAGGATTTCCAGTTGCACCCACTTTATTTTTTCTAAATCCAATCCCCCCTTCAAACTCATCCACATTTATTGACGAGTTTATTTCATTGCCCTTTTGAGGTGCTACAAAGTAATGACTCCGCATGTCGTGTTGACAAATTGATATTCTTGATATATTTTAGCTCTATTTTGTCATTATTTTTGTACGGAATGATGTTAAATTTCCTTTAGTTTTTGTGAACTTGGTACTGTAGCTTTGTTTTCGATGTTTGCAGATGTTTCGGGAGGAAAATGAAGACCAGAGGATTACAAGGTCAGATCGTGTAAATAGACACAAACTGTGTCTTCTAGTAGCAAAAACACAAGCCAAAATCGAAAGATACACGACCAGACCGTGTAAACCAACACGGATCGTGTACGATGAAGCGAAAACACAAGCCAGACCTGAGAAGAACACGAACTGATCGGGTATTATCACATGAACCATATACGGCGGTTTTGACAGTTTTAAGTGGTTAAAAAGGGAGTTAATAGCAGAGGGGGGAGAAAAAAAATTGGATGTTGAATTTAAGGAGGGGAGAAGAGAAGAGACAAGAAAAGAACAGAGAAAAATCGTAAGAGGAGACTTAAAGATTGAAAAATCAATAAACGTTCTTTCTTTGTTCTCTTTTACTTAATATTTTCCTTGGATGTTCATGTTTATAATTTTTACTTTTATGTTAAATTTAGTCATGACTCTGTAAATTTTCTAATTCTAGGATGTTTGTTTCAACTTGGGATTTTTGTATTAAACCTTATATCTTTACTTTTAAAATCAATGTTGTCTTGATTTTAGTATAGTATTTTTAATCTAATGCAGATTTGATCTTTCTAATCTAGGGTTTCTTATTGAATGTTGATAGATGTTAAATCAAATACTGAAAAATGATGTTTAATGTCTGAATTACTAGATTAGACTTAGATGAAAGAACATTTAGAAATACTAACTTCTATTGTGTCCACACCATCACTTACCAACTTGGATGGTCCTTCAAAACTTCTATAATGGATTACTCCAGTCAATGAGGACATTAATCGATGCTGTAGCTGGTGGAGCAATTTTGAGTAAAACTTATACTGATGCATACAATCTCATTGAAGAGATGGCTCTCAATAACTACCAATGGTCCAATGAACGAGGAGCAGCAAAACGTACTCCAAGTAAGTATGATGTTGATACACTTACTATACTTTTTGCTAAATTTTTCATAACTCATAGGTTAGATCGTTTGAATGTTAATTCTGTGAATGCTAGTAGTTCTACTCCTGCATATGAAATTTGTGGTTCTGTTGATCATGTGTCTATTAATTGTCACGTTGGTAGTCCTTTTACTTAGGATCAGGGTAGTGACCAAGTTCATGCCATTAATAACTTTAACCCTAGACCTCAATTTAACCCACAATCAAACATTTACAACCCAGATTGGTAGAACAATCCCAAGTTCTCCTGGAGGAATAACCAAAACCCCCCATTTTAGCCAAACATTAGACCACCTCCTGGATTTCAAAGACCTTCCAATCCACCAGAACCTCCAAAACCAAACCTAGAAAGTATGATGGAATCCATGTTATTAGCCTAAAGATAACAAGAAGAAATCTTCAAGAAATTAACCTTTAAAGTAGACCTGTTAGCTACCCATAACAAATTGCTTGAAAACCAAATCACACATCCGGCTAGTTCATCAACCACAATATTAGCGAAATTACCTAGTCAACCTGAAACCAATCCTGGGGAGCATTGTAAAGCTGTCGCATTGAGAAGTGAAAAACAATTGGCAGGACCCCATGATCCTAGAAATGAAGTTGTAAAAGAAGGCGCAATTGAAACTCAGGGCAGGGCTAGTAGAGAGATAGAAGCTGAGAAGGAAAAAAAAAGTGAGGATGGTCCTTCCAAGGAACCAAAAAAAAACCAAAAACTGTACACTTCACCAATACCCTTTCCTCATAGAATGGCCAATACCAAATTAGAAGCTCAATTTGGGAAATTCTTAAAAGTTCTCAAAAAGCTCTACATCAACATTCCTTTCACAGATGCACGTTCTCAAATGCCTTCTTATGCTATGTTTTTAAAAGAAATTCTATCAAATAAAAGAAAGCTAGAAGAGCATAAAACTGTTGCCTTGACTGTTGAATGTAGTACTGCCATCCAAAACAAGCTTCCTCCGAAACTCAAAGATCCTAGTAGCTTGTCATTCCTTTGTCAAATTAGTAAAGTTACAATTGAGCACGCTTTATGTGATTTAGGGTCAAGTGTGAGTCTAATGCCACTCTCTTTGTGTAAGAAGCTTGATTGAGGAGAGTTGACACCCACTATTGTTGCTTTGCAATTAGCAGATTGATCTGTTAAATATTCTATAGGTGTATTAGAGGATGTGCTTATTAAAGTAGGTAATTTGTATATGCCTGTTGATTTTTTTATTTTGGAAATGGAGGAAGACACCCGTACCCTCATCATTCTTGGGGGGGCATTTTTGGCTATAACAGGATGTCACATAGACATGAAAAATGGCAAATTATCTTTTGAGATTGGTGAGGATAGTGTTCGGTTTGACCTTTCAAAAGCTACTAAATTTCCAAGCTTATCTGATGATTGTTTTAAAATTGGTGTAATTGATTCCATTGTAAACACCCATTTGTCTAAACAACATTTGGATGATTTTCTTAAGCATTGTTTGATTACTAATGGAACACCAAGTGATGAGATTCCAGAAGTAGCCATGATTGCTAAAGCTTTAGACAATTTCCCTGCAAATTGCAAGGCTAAAGAAGAGCAGTTTAAAGTTCTAGAAGTGGATCAACCAGCTGAAGTGAAAGCACCTAAGGTAGAACTCAAACCCCTTCCCTCTAATTTAAGGTATGAATTTATGGGCCCTAATTATACTTATCCTATGGTTGTGAATGCTAAATTGGATGTTGTTGATAGTGAAAAACTTGTTAGCATATTAAGAAAGCATAGAAAGGCCATAGGTTATTCTCTAGATGTCCTTAAAGGAATTCATCCTTCTGTGTGCATGCATAAATTCCTAATGGATGACGACCATAAGCCTACCATTGAACATCAAAGGAGGTTAAATCCTAGTATACAAGAAGTGGTCAAAATGGAAATTTTGAAGTTGCTTAAGGCTGGCATAATTTACCCTATTAGTAAATGGGTTAGTCTAGTCCATGTAATTCCTAAGAAAGGAGGGATGATAGTGGTGACAAATGAAAAAAAAAGAAATCATTCCAACTAGGACTGTCATCAGGTGGAGAATGTGCATAGATTATCGAAAGTTGAATTCTGTAACTAGGAAAGATCATTTTCGCCTTCCCTTCATTAACCAGATGTTAGAAAGACTTGCTAAGAACTCTTACTTTTGTTATCTTGATGGTTGTTTGGGTTTCTACCAGATTCCCATTCACCCACAAGATGAGGACAAAATCACTTTTACATGTCTATATGGTACCTTTGCATAAAGGAGAATACTTTTTAGTATTTGTAATGCCTCTGCTACTTTCCAACGTTGTATGATGGCCATATTTTCTGATTTCATTGAAAACATAATGGAAGTGTTTATGGATGACTTCTCTATTTATGGATTGTTATTTGATCACTATTTGAAAATTTTGTCAAAAGTGTTGGAAAAATGTGAAGAAGCTAATTTAGTTTTGAATTGAGAAAAGTGTCACTTTATCGTACAAGAGGGAATTGTATTGGGACATTTGGTGTCAATTAAAGGTATTTAAGTTAACAAAGAAAAAGTTGAAGTAATTGAAAAAGTACCCCCACCTACCTCAGTAAAAGGTGCGAGAAGTTTTCTTGAACATGTTGGTTTTTATCGATGGCTCATCAAAGATTTTTTTCAAAATAACAAAACCTCTTACACGTTTACTTGTCTAGGATATACCTTTTGAATTTAATGAGGATTGTTTGAGTGCTTATTACATGTTGAAAGATGCTTTAGGTACAGCTCCAATTATGTAAGCACCTGATTGGAATATTCCATTTGAAGTGATGTGCAATGCAAGTGATCATGCTTTGGGAGTTGTTTTAAGACAAATTAAAAACAACAAGCCTTATGCCATCTATTACGCTAGTCGTACTTTAAACGAGGCTTAGATCAATTACGCCACCACAGAAAAGGAATTTTTAGCAGTCATGTTTGCTCTTGAAAAGTTTAGGTCTTACCTAATTAATTCTAAAGTTGTTGTCTTTACAGATCATGCAGCTATATGAAATTTGTTAAAGAAGAAGGACTCCAAACCACATCTTATTTGATGGGTCTTATTACTGCAAGAATTCGATCCAGAAATCAAGGATAAAGTTGGTACTGAGAATGTAGTAGCTGATCACCTTTCCAGGATTATTGTTCCCAATGAAGACTGTCCAATTGATGATTGCATTCTAGGAGAACAACTATTAGCTATATCATCTCTTGCAACACCATGGTATGCAGACTTGGTTCATTACATCATTTAAGGAGTGTTCCCACCAAAGGTTACTTATCAACAAAAGAAGAAACTCATCTCTGATGCTAAATGTTACGTGTGGGAATAGCCATTATTGTATAAATATTGTGGTGATGGTATTTTTAAACGGTGCTTGCCTAAAGATGAAGTCCAGAGTGTCCTTCACCACTACCATTCGATAGTTTATAGTGGTCATTTTAGTTCAGATAAGACAGCTGCTAAGGTTCTCCAAGCAGGTTTCTTTTTGTCTATTTTTTTCAGAGATAATAAGCAATATGTGGCTACATGTGATAATTGCCAGCGGTTAGGAAACATGTTAAAAAGAACTGAGATGCCACAATTGGAATTTTGGAGGTTAAATTGTTTGATGTTTGGGGGATTGACTTTATGGGTTCATTTCCTATTTCCCATAACAACTTCTCCATTTTAGTAGCAGTGGATTATGTTTCAAAATGGATAGAGGGAGTTGCAACTCTCACAAATGATGCTTAGGTGGTAATCAAGTTCTTGAAGAAACATATATTCACTCGTTTCAGAATTCTAAGAGCCCTTTTGAGTGACAATGGTACTCACTTTTGTAATAAGCCTCTTGAGACTCTTTTGCAATAATATGGTGTCTTTCACAGGGTTACTACTCCATATCACCCTCAAATAAGTGGGCAGGTTAAAGTTTCTAATAGGGAAATAAAGGTATTTTGGAAAACATAATTGATAAATCAAAGAAGGACTGGTCTTTAAAGCTTGATGATGCTCTTTGGGCTTACCATACAGCCTTTAAAACACCTTTAGGTACAAAAACGTATAGGATTGTGTTTGGAAAATCATGTCATTTACCAGTAAAGTTAGAACACAAAACATATTGGGTTGTCAAGACATTCAACTTCGACATGAAATCTACTAGTGAAAAGAGAGCAATGAAATTGAATCAGTTGGACATTTTGAGATTAGAAGCTTGAGAGAGTTCTCGCCTGTACAAGGAAAAGACCAAGCTATGAAATGACAAACATATTACTAGGAAGCGGTTTGAAGAAGGTGATTTAGTTTTGTTATTTAATCCTCATCTTCATCTTTTTCTAGATAAACTCAAGTCCAAATGTTTTGGTTCGTTTCGAGTTTTCCACATGTTCCCACATGACATAGTCGAGGTTTGGAGTGAAGTTTCAGGATCCTTTAAGGTTAATGGCCAACAACTAAAACCTTATTTTACGAGACATTCATTTGGTGCCACAACAACTTTGGCACTTTTCGAACCCCAACAAAACTAATACAATTTAATGATTTGCTCGAACCATTCAATGAGCCTTCTTTATATGTAGTTGTTTACATTATTTCCTTCACATTTGATTTGTGTGTTTCAAGTTTGTACAAGTACACACACAAAAAAATGCATTGGATTACAAGGTCTAACAGTGTGAATTCACACGACTTGTATTCAGAACCAGGCAAGAATTGTTCTGTAATAGAAAGATACATAGTCTCACCGTGTCTATCCACACGGTCCGTGTCGAGCTCTTTCAATTCCCTCCTATGACTTCCACGAATTGTGTGATGCACCTGAACGTCTCTTTTGTTCAAAACACCATTTTTTCCCTCTCTCTCACATACATTCATGTTCTCCTTCATTTCTCTCCAAATCCAAGCCCTAAAACTCACAATCTACCCTCTTCACTCTCAACTCCAACCATACTATCTCACTTCACTCACATACCCTACTTACTCTCATCTCTATTTTCCCCATCTTTCCTTTTCTCTTCCATTTTCATTTTCACTCATTCTCACTATCACACACTTTAACAATGGGACCTAATGTTGGACCAATGGTGGTTGACAAATTAAATCCCTTTATGTTTTGATAATAATTAAATATCGAGAATTAGTTAAGAAATTATTTCAGGTATTATTCAATGAAAGAATCGTGCAAATTAAGATAAGCAAGTGCTTAATCA
>JAOTAZ010075742.1:0-14285 GCA_025629785.1 Erythroxylum oxycarpum | reverse complement strand
ACTTCCAAGGTAAAACATTCAAAATTCTCAAATTTTCACAAATCAATTCAATTATACCCGGAATTATTCATGAATGCTTGTACAATTATTTTCATGTGCAATAACATTCACTACACATATATAAGTGTGTGGCATAATAATCATGAACACAAAAATGCATCTCTACTCTCCTTAATCACTCATAATTAGCAATCTAACCCTCCCACAAGTAACGGGATATTACATCACGGCTACACCGGACCGTTATGCAGGAAGGTATAGTAAGTTTCGTCTACGGCTACACAGGACCGCTATGCGGGAATGTGCAGTACGTTCCGTTTTGGACCGACCCAAACCATTTTGATGTGTTATATGTTTTTTATTTTTGCTTATAGTGTGATGCATTCATGTTATGAATTTGTGAAAATTTTGAGAAATGAGAAAGTGAATTTTGAACCATGAAATTTTGAAAATTGTTTATGAAATGATTTGAAAAGTTTGAAAAAAAATAATAAGCTTTCGATGAGTTTCCTACTGTGAGATTTTTACAAAATGGAAAAAGTTTAGAAAATGATTTTTGCTTATGTATCAATTTATAAACATGTTATCCATGAGCAATAAGCTCAACCCCCCTTCATTCCCATCCACAGGTGATGAGAAGAAGATCGGGTGAAAGAAAATGAGGATTTCTATTTGTATGTGTTCATTTTGTATAATTGTTAAGTTAGATTGTTGCTGAGAAATTTAGAATTATTGTGTATTGTGTACTTTGGATTGTGGTTATTGATATTGTATATGGCTTGAAACGCCAAAAAGGTTTTGTAAGCATTTAATTCATGATGGTATTAAGCTATGAAATTGTACATGGATATAGTATATCAATTTGTTTACTGAAATGTGAAAAAAAATGTGAATGGGATTTGTATAATGGTATAGGACGGATATTATGATTTGAGTTTTTGATTGAGATGTTGGAATTGATGAATATTCCAAATGGGAAATTGAATTTGCTTTGTTTAAGAGTGAATAAAGATGAAAAAGAAATACAAAAAAGTTTATACAGGATTTGATTGGCTTAGATTAGATTTCTATGGGTTTCCAACGTGAAGTTTTCCTAAAATATTTGTTCACGGATGTCGAAAATTCGATTCAGTTCAATTGAACCTTTGTTTGCTTTTATTCGATTCATACACCTTTTTGATTTGATACTTTCGCTTTGTGTTCCGCTTTATGACTTCCGATCCATTCATTTGTTTCGCTTTGTTTTTCGATTCGTGTTTTCGTCCATTCTTCGCTTTTCTTTCGTTTCCGCCTCTCTGTGTTTCAATTTTGTTAAGAGGGTTGGATTCCGGAAACGGGATCCAACAAATGTAGCCAAGCAAGTCATAACCTATGAAAAGGCTATTGAATTGCATTCTCCAGGCTAGGTAATTGCTCGAGTTAAGCTTGAGGGGAGCTTGTGCAGCTAGGTTAATGGCAATAATAGCAGATTCAGTAGTGAGAGTGGTTGCGGAAGTGATGGCCATTGAGATCAGAAAAGAATGACATTAATCAGAGGCTTTGATACCATATAACAGAATGAGTTTTTAGGGAGAATGAATCAATCTTATTGATCACTTTACTTTAGTTTTATACAAATACAAATATACATTTGAATGGAAAATAGTATCTACAATAAGCCTAAATATCTTCAATTTTGTTGTAACAGCTGATACGGTTTGATTAAAAAGATTAGGAGAGAAGTTTGATGCCGATATGATGGGATATGCTTTGACTTGGCAACTTGGGCGTGTGGACTCAATTGTGAAATCTAGGCTTGTCCTGATACTCTCAGTATCTCTTCAAATTCTTCCTCCTATCTGCCAACAATCGTCTTCTCACTATCTTCATCCTCCGTAACCACTTAAAACTACATCTGTCTCTTTTTACACTGGTAACCTATGCCATATTTCTCATCACACCAGAAACAGATCCCTCTATCTCTCTTATCGTCAAATTCGTTAATACTAATATGTCTAAAGGGTTTAAATGATCTTACAGATAATTGACGCAATGTTGAGTGTGTTGATAATATTCCATCAGATGTTGAACTTCTGTGTGTGTTGGTGGTATGTTGTAGTCTTGATACTACATTACGAAGTTCCTCCATTGCCTAAGTTCCTCGTGATGTTTCATTTGCTTAACATGGTGTTCCCATTAGACATTATTATAGCTTTCTATTTGTGGGCTAACATGTAAGCTTGGTGTAGTGAATTAGGTTCATAGAGTTTCACAGTTACACTAATCTCTGATTTGAGACCTTTAATAATCCCAATCAAATACTCTTATTGCAGCAATAATTGATTTGAATGATGATCAAATTGAGCACAATACTTTAGTACCGTCCCTTTTTGTTTTAAGTGTTTGAAGTCCCCTACTAGATCGTCAAAAATCTCATCGTCAAATCTCTGTTTAAGAGCTTTGGTGAACTCCTCCCAATCGGCCAATTATACCTTGTTACAATTTTTTATGTATAACTGGTACCGCTCTTAGGCCCTTTCATCCATATGTAATATTGCTATATGCACCTTTGTTTCTCTAGAGTGTGATCCAGCCGAAATAATTATTCATAGCAATACAACCACAATTTAACATTTTCACTATCAAATACGGGGAACTTAGTCCTACTAAACCTTATCGGTGTTAAGTTTTCATCCTTCCCTGCTCTTTGATGATTACTATGAGAGAGAGCTTCTGATAGTTTCAAAGCTGCGTCTTCTAGTTTATTTCCTTATTTCTGTAAAATGTACAAAAACATATCTTGTAATTCCGACATCTCCTTCTCCATCTTCTCTACTCTATTTTGAATTTCTGAAAACATTTTCTCATTTTTCTTCTGCATCTTTACGAAGTTTCTCACATTTTCTTCCAGCCTCTATATATCAGTAACTCTCATTCCTTCCTCCATTGTTTCTCCCAAAATCGATGGCTCTGATACCAAATTGTTATGTATATTTGTAGTGATAATGAGAGGTGAATGTAATTTGAGAATAGGTGCATTTAATACAAATGAGAATGACAACAAAAAAAGAGAGATAGCAGAAACACAGAAGAGAGAATTTAAAGAAGTCAACTGTATTCTATTATAGCATAGTGATATAGCTGTTACTGTTTGATTATATACACGTAATAATAAGAGATACAATGTATGCTGGAACATAATTACATCTGTGGAGTATGTTGCGTATTACAACTATTCATGCATCACCGTTTAAGTCGTCCTGTTCGTTGCTTCTCTCTTTTGTTTCATCTTTTACGTTTACACTGTAACAAAGTTACTGAATTACCAATGCAATTTTATATAATGAATATGGTGATATTATTTGGATGGTTTCTTTTGTTTAGGGTTATAATAATGGCCATATATATGGTTTAAAGATTGTCCTAGTAAATTAATGATGTATGTGGAATATCAATCTTTCTAAAGTAAATATATGAACTATGTTTTATATGTTTTAAGAAATAACTTCCTGTCAACGTATGAACTTGTGAGATGGCTTGTTTGAATGAGATTAGTACAAGTTCATAAAAATTATTTTGAAGCCTGGCTTAGCAACATTTGTGAGAGGAAGGAAAGAACTATAAACTTGAAAGGTATATAGATGAACTACTTGATCCAAAATATCTAGAACCGGAAATAGGAAGGCAGATAGGGATAACTATTATGTAAGCTGACTAGTGGACTTAATTATAAAGGATGCATTGAGCAAAGTTAGCTATAAACATCACAGAACTCCAACTGATGATGTTGATAAGACATTTACAAGGTGTTTTGGCTTCTGAAATTTGTTGGGATAATTCAAGTATTAAACATGTGTTTTTTGACTTGTTCTTTTTCTTTTTTATTTTTATCCTTATAGTTTAGGAATTGGTTGTATTTTAGGTTTGTGGAAATACTACCCATTAAGTGTTTGTTATTATGCTTCACTAAGATTCAGTGGTAGTGATAAAAAAATCTATAACAAACCATATGGGTTTATCTATTTAAAGTGTCCACTACTATTTTGTAGAGATGTCAGTGAGTTTTTCTTCAAAATTAATAAAAGTTCCTCTTCCTAAATTTTTTGTGTTGTGTTTTTTTTGGTATGGTTTATTAATATTTTAACAGTTTGGTATTAGAACCTCGTTGCAAAATGGCTTCTACTATTGTCAATCTCAACTTATCTCAAAACCTTCCTATTTTTACTGGCCTCAATTACTAGTTTGGGCGTATAAAGATGAGGACTTTATTTATATCCTATGATTTATGGGATTTAGTTAAAAATGGTCTTGGAGATTTTGCAGATATGGAGGAAGGTATAAGGCTAACCACTGCTCAACAAAATGAACTAAAAGAAAGGCAAAAGAAGGATGATAAGGCATTATTTCTAATTCAACAGGCATTAGATGAAGTCATTTTTTCCCATGTTATGTTAGCCACAACTTCAAAGGAGGCTTGGGAATTACTTGAAGAAGAATATTAAGGTGCAGACAAAGTTGTCATAGTGAAGTTGTAAACTATGCGTAGAGAGTTTGAGAATTTGCTGATGAATTCGTCAGAAACCATTCAAGAATTCTTCTCAAGAGTTCTTTTGATTGTGAATCAAATTAGGGCATTTAGAGAAGAACTAACAGATCAGAACGTTGTTGAAATGGTGTTGCGAAGTATTCCTTCCAAATTTGGCCATGTTGTTGCAATAATTGATGTCAAAAAATTGTCAAAATACTCTATACAAGAGTTAATGGGGTCTCTCCAAGAGCATGAACAACAAATGAACAGGACAACAGAGACTTCTCTTTAACAAGCCTTTCAATCAAAGCTTGATTTGAATAAAACCTCTAATGTTTCAGCAAGTTGTGGAAATTGTAGTCGCGGTCATGGTAGATCATTTCATGGAAGAGGCAGAGGAAGAAACAATGGCTAGTAAAGAAAGAAACAATGGCTAGTAAAGAAATTCTTCTAGTGAAGGTAACAATTCTGATTTTGTTGCTTGTTCATATTGTGATATAACAAACCATGTTAACAAAGATTGTTGGTATAAAAAGAAGCAGTGTCAAAATAAAAATACTACTCAATGTCACGATTGCAAAAAATTGGGCATATTGAGAAGAATTGTTATAAAAATGCTACTAAATGTTCAAATTTAAAAGATTAAAATGATGCTTATGAGGAAAATTTGTTCATTGTTTGTTTAGCTACTCACAAAGTTATGACTAATGATGTTTGGTATCTTGAAAATTGTTTTAGTAACCATATGACTAGTGATAAAAATTCTTTGTGAAGATCGATGAATGCATAAAGATTGAAGTAAGATTGGGTGACAACAGCCGGTTTAAGTATATGGTATGGGTAAAATTGTTGTTTTTACAAAATCTAGAAAGAAATTGTTGCATGATGTAATGTATGTTCCTCGTTTGGCTCAAAATCTTATTAGTGTGGGTCAGTTAATGAAGATGGATTGTTTAGTTGTCTTTGATGATGATAAATGTATGATTTATGAAAATAAAAGTATGCAATTACTCTATTATACTTAAATGGGAGAGGATAAGATGTTTCCACTCAAATTTGCAACTGCTCCTATTAGTGTTTTCAAAGCAACTGGCAATGATGATATTCTGCTTTTGCACCAAAGGTTTGGTCATCTTAACTTTGGTGGACTAACCTTGTCGTCTAAAAAAAATCTAGTAAATGGCCTTCCAAAAGTTACTGGAGAAAGAAAGCTTTGAGAAGCCTGCATTTTTTGAAAGCATCATAAAGACAAATTCCCTAAAGAAAGTTCATGGAGAGCTTCCAAACCTTTATTGTTGGTACATGCAGAAATTTGTGGACCAATGCAAACACTTTCGTTGAGTGGTAGTAAGTACTTTTTACTCTTTATTGATGATTTTTCAAGAAACAGTTGGGTTTATTTTTTAAGAGAGAAGTCATATGCTTTTGAATGTTTTAAAGAATTTAAAGCTGTGGATAAGAAAGAAAGTGGTTGCCCTATTTTGAAATTGTAGATTGACTATGGTGGTGAGTTCAATTCCATAGAATTTGAAATTTTCTGCAATTTTCATAGCATCCAAAGACAATAGACAGTACTATACATGAAAAAAATGGTGTTGTGGAGTAGAAAAATAGAACAATTGTTGAAGTAGCTAGGATCATGTTGAAAAACATTCTTAACAAATTTTGGGTTGAAGTTGTGGGGGTGGCTATCTACCTTCTCAATAGATTTCCAACTCAAGCTATTGAAGGGATGACTCCTTATGAAGCATGGCATGGCTGTAAACCCAATGTAAGTCACTTAAAAACATTTGGTTGTACTGGATATGAATTTGTACCTACTGAGTTAAGAAAAAAACTAGATGAAAAGAGTAGGACTTGTATTTTTGTTGGCTATTGCAAAGAAACTAAAGGCTATAGGTTGTTTGATCCAATTTTTTAGAAGCTGATTATTAGTCGTGATGTTGTCTTTAACAAAAATGATGTTTGGGATTGGAAAGATGTGAATGAATAACCTAGTTACATGCTTAAAATTGATGATTATGAGCCAACTGTACATGTGGAAGCTTCTTGTTCAAAATCTTCTTCAGAATCAACTCCTAGAAGGGTGAGAAGTCTTAATGAAATTTCTGAATCTTGTCAATCTACTGGTCTTATTTCAGAACCTAGTAACTTTGAAGATGCAATTAAGAAAAGAGAATGGTTTGTGGCAATGGAAGAAGAGATGAAAGCAATTGAAAAGAACTAAACATGGACATTAGTAGACCTGTCGGAAAGAAAAGAAGCAATCGTTCTCAAATGGATTTACAAATCCAAGTTTAATCATAATGGTTCTTTACCAGAGAAGAAAGCGTGGTTAGTAGCCAAAGGATACACTCAAATTCCAAGTACTGCCTTCACTTAAACTTCTCCTGTTGCTAGGTTTGACACTATTTGAACTCTTTTGGCTTTGGCTACTAATAATGGCTGGAAAGTCTTTCATTTGGATGTAAAGTCTGCATTTCTCAATGGTGAGTTGTTAGAAGATGTATTTGTTGAACATCCCAAAGGTTTTATTGTGAAAGATCAAAAGCACCAAGTGTATAAACTGCACAAGGCATTTTATCAGCTCGAACAAGCTCCAAGGGCTTGGTAAAGCAAAATTGACTCTTATTTTACTGAAAATGGTTTTCAAAAGAGTCATAATAAACCTATAATCTATGTGAAATTCCATGAAAGTTTTTTTTATGTGGATGACATGATTTATATTGGAAGTTCATAAAAATGATAAACATGTTTAAAAATCCATGATGCAAACCTTTGAAATGTCTAACCTTGGTTCATTGCATTATTTTTTGGGAATCGGAGTTATTCAAGATTCACATGGTATTTTCATTTGTCAAAAGAAATATGCAATGGATTTGTTAAAAAGAGTTGGAATGGAGATATGCAAAACTGTCAAGACTCCACTGAACATAAATGAGAAATTATGTTTAGATGATAGGAGTTAAAGACATCCATCCTTGAATTAAGGGGGGGATTGTTGGGTTAATTCAAGTATTAAACATGTGTTTTTTGACCTGTTCTTTCTCTGCTTGACCTGTTCTTTCTCTGCTTTCTTGTTATCCCTATAGCTTAGGAATTGGTTGTTACTATTCTTGATTTTAAGGTTGTAGAAATATTGTCCACTAAGTGTTTATTATTATGTTTCACCAAGATTCGGTGGTAGTGATCAAAAAATCTGCAAAAAACCATATGGGGTTGTCTATTTAAAGTGTCTACTATTATTTTATAGAGATGTCAGTAAGTTTCTTCAAAATCAATAAAAGTTTCTCTTCCTAATTTTTTTTTGTGCTATGTTTTTTTGTTGTAGTTTGTTAAAATTTTAACAAAATCATACGCCAAAAAAGGTTGATCATCAATTATGCTAGTTCGAAGAAATGCTTTCAAACTTGTAGATGCAACGCTAGGTCAGTATTTGTATGTTTGAGCATTATCTGAACTTAAACATGCATCATATTCATGACTTCAAGAAAGTTAACGTAGAAGTAACAAAAGGTTCAGTAATTGAAGCAAGAAACCATCTATAGTGTGAAATAAAAGAGTTATCAGTAGTATCAGTGTGCGTATATGAGTTCTCTCACCTTAGGTGATTTTTCCTAGGTATTGCACACTACACGACTTGAGTATACTCCTTCCTAATTTTCTCGATTTATTCTTTACTATTTAGTGAGTTTGGATTGATTTATTGGTCACTCGTGACAGTCTGAAGTAATTAGGATTCATTTTTAGGGAAAAAAATTTTCCTGGGTTTCTCGGTATATTAGAGCATGGGTAAGAGGAAGAAGACACCGCATAAAGGATAGAATATTACTGCTGATTATGTTCTGGGCCTGCAAGTGGCAGGATCCCAAGAGCTTCCCATGAGCATACAAGACAGTGTAGATAATGAAGTAGAGGAGATTAGGGCTCACGGTCATTCAACGATAAAGGTGGCTAGTGTGCAAAATATTGTGGAGGTTAGACAGGAAATGAATGTGGCCGATGGAGCAAGTAGAGCGGGTGTAATAAGAGTAACATTGCAAGGAAGGCATCCAGAAGTTGAAGGGACTAGGGCACATAACCATTCGATGATGAAGATGGCAGTGGCGCACAATACTACGACTTGTAGACAGGACAAGGATGTTGAAACTGGTGAGAATAGGGTGAGCATATGCAAAGATATGATGCAGGATAGGAATTTGGGTACTGAGAACAGTGAAGGTGGGTTACATAGCAAAACTACAAATGTGGGTACTAGTGGGGTGATCAAAGATGGAGCTGACAAAGAAATAGGGGATGAGGAGTCATCCACTTTAATGAGGAGACTGATAATACAGATACTGAAGCTTCGGATTGCCCAGAGAATAAAGACCCAACCCTGAAGGTGTTTGATAAAAATTTTTTGGAGAAAGTAACATGTGTTTGATAAAATGTCACCAATCTGCTCAGGCACTTATAAAGTAAAAACTAAGCCCTCGTATGATAGTTTATTCAGGAACAATAGAGAGTTGAAGCAAGGAATGCAGTTGGAATATTTACAAGTAGCTGATAAAGTCATTATGGAGGAAAAAGATGTAATATGAATTGAACAAGAATGGGGCTATTGTGTTATGGGGTGGTTCATGGGGAGATTTCCAGGAATGAAGGCACTCGAAGGATTAATTGCTAAATGGGATGTTCAATGTAAAATCTTACCATATGATCAAGGATGGATAATCTTCCAATTTGATACAGATGAAGATCGTACTAATGTGCTAGCAGGGGGACTGTATGTGCTTTATGGGAAGACTTTGCTAATTAAACGACTATCCCAAGGCTTTGCCTTTGATTATCAAGACTTTATAGAAGTTCCTATTTGGCTACAATTCCCTAATGTTCCCATGGAGTTGTGGAATGAGAGAGGGCTGTCAAAACTAAGATCTCGAATTGGAGGACCACTATGCACAAACAAGATCACTAGTAAAAAAATCACGTATTGGTTATGCTAGAATGTTAGTAAAAGTTGACGTATCAAGGAAGACGGTGACAAGTTTTGATGTGAAGATGCCTAGGGGTGCCTAATATACACAAATGGTTATTTATGAAACTTGTCCTAGAAACTGCGGCTATTGTAAACAATTTGGTCACAATCCTTTTGAATGCATATCCATAGAAAGGACTAGAAAGAAATAGATGAAGGATCTTATAAATGTTGGGGGTATGAAAGATATGCAAAACGTTAAAACCATAGACAAAGGTAAAATTACTGCAGATGGAGGTCTTATGAATCAACCCAACCAAGGGGCAGAGGAAGAAGTGTATGAACAAACAAGAGTCCATGCGGGATCAATTAAAGAGGTAAATCCTTATAAGGAGGGGGACAACAACAACAAAATGAAGGGAGTACTGAAGTTACTGTGAACAGAGAGGCATTGACTGGAGTAAGGGGACAAAAGGTACCTCAAGCTCAAAGGGATCCTAAAAAAGGTAATGATGGAGAATGACAGAAAGTGCAAACCCACAAAACTATTAACAAAGGAAAGGCTGTGATGACACAATCCAATATAATAATAACTAAAAGGGGTAATGTGCAAGTTCAAGTGTGTATTAATAGGGAAGATGTGGGCAAGAGTCCTACTGAAGCTATTAAGAGGACAGGAGGGGGAGGCCCTCCCAAAATGGCAAATAACGATGTTATGCTAGAATGTTCAAGGTCTAAATAAGACCTCGAGAAAACATAGTGTTGTCAATCTTATTAGACAAAATGATTGTAAGCTTGCGTGTCTCCTTAAAACTAAATTATTTGCTGATGGCCTTAGTATGATGATGAAATACAGATTCAAATGATGAGACTCTCGTCATAACTTTAGATCTATTGCAGGAGGAAGAATATGTATTGTATGGAATTTTATATTTTATCATTGTCAAGTTTTGGAATTGGGAGAGCAATTTATTCACTATAAAGTCCAATGCCGAATGTCTCAACTTACCATTATAGTGACTTTTGTTTATGGGTTATATAGTGTAACAAAAAGAAGAGAACTATGGCAGAACTTGATAGGGCTGGGTTCGGATTCCCTGATGCCTTAGATTATAATGGATGATTTTAACTATGTATGTAAGGCTAGGGAAAGGCTCGGATGTCAACCTCCTTCAACATATCTACTTAAAGATTTGCTAGACTTCCGAATGACTCTTGGCCTAGAAGATGCTCCATTTATGGGGAGTTTTTTACTTGGCACAAAATCATCTTTGTATGAAGCTGAAGGTGTTAAAGTACCCTCTGAAAGCTCTAAATTTTGAAGCATATGGTCATATATCTAGCAAGGCTAAGAAGGCACAAGAGAATTTTCAACTCACGTATAAGGCCTCTCTCAATTGGCCTAATGATGTAGAGCTGAAACATGAGGCTAACATTAAGAGGAAGCAAGCTGGATTTTTGCTAGATGCAGAGAGACAATTCTTTCAGCAAAAAGCTAAATAAAAGCATCTTATAGAGGTTGATAGAAGTACGAGGTATTTCCATACAGTAGCTCAAAAGAGAGGAAGGCAGAATACTATTTCTCATCTCAACAAGGAGGATGGATTTGTGACTACATCATTGGAAGAAGTGGTAGATTGTCTTGTAAGTTATTATAAAGGGCTCCTTGGCACTTTAACCCCTCTGAACATATTAGACTTAAATGTGGTAAGAAATGGTTTGGTTTTGGATGCGAAAACACATAAAATACTGATTGCCTAGATTATGGATTAGGAGATCAAGCGGGCTATGTTTGATATAGGCAATGACAAAGCTCCGGGTCAGATGGAGATACGTCTGCCTTCTTCAAGAAAAATTGGGATAGGGTTGGATTAGATGTGACTTTAGCCATAAAGGAATTTTTCACTACTGGTCGGATGCTTAAACAATTAAATCATACCATCATCACACTCATCCCAAAGACGAAGGCAACATCGAGAGTAACAGATTTCAAACCAATAGCTTGTATGAATGTTGTGTATAAGGTGATCACAAAAATATTGACGGAGCGTATGGTTTTAGTTGTGGGAAAAATTTTAGACCCAGCTCAAGCTGCATTTGTGCCAGGCAGAAGTATGGTAGATAATATTTTTCTAGCACAAGAACTTATTCGGGGTTACACTAGAAAACGTATTTTCCCACGGTGCATGATAAAAATTAACATCACAAAAGCCTATGACACGGTATCATGGGACTTTCTTGAAGATATGATGAAATGGTTAGGCTTCCCTAATAAGTTTGTACGATGGATTATGGAATGTGTAACAATTACATCCTTCTCGGTCAATGGCACACTACATGGTATGTTGAAAGGTTGGGGGGATTGGGACAGGGTGATCCCATGTCACCTACACTTTCCTGCTTTCTTTAGAGTACCTTTCAAGATTGCTAAAAGTGAGAACCGCCAAGTCCCTTTTTCACTTCCACCCAAAATGTCAACGACTTGACATCATTCATTTTGCACTTGAGGATGATTTCATGTTAGTCTCTATAGGTGATTTTACTTCTATTTGTATACTAGTGGATGCATTAAGTGAACTGAAAGAGGTGGCAGGGTTGAGGGTGAATTCTTCAAATTCTAGTATTTACTTAGCTGCGGTTTGTGGACGAGATAGGGCGGACATTTTGCAAATGGTAGAATATCCTATGGGTGAGTTTTCTGTTCAATATTTGGGGGTCCCTTTGGCCTATGAAGGTCTCGGTGGCCCAATTTTTTGTACTACTTGAATCCGTAGAGGTTTATATCAATGCATGGAATGGTTAAACTCTCTCATATGTGGGTAGAATTGAATTAATTAATTCAATCATTCAAGGGGCAATTTCTTTTTGGCTCCAGGCGTTTCCCATTCCAACAATTGTCCTTGAGAGGATAACCTCCATATGTAGATTGTTTTTATAGGGTGATAAACATTTTAGGGTGGCATGGGACAATATTTGTGTACCAAGAGAGGAGGGTGGATTGGGATTGAAAAACTGTAAATTCTGGAATTCAGCGCTTTTATCAAAAGTATTGTGGAATATCCATGCTGAAGTTGATTCTTTATGGGTATGATGGATTCATGAAATATACTTGAGGGAATTATCAATATGAGATTGGGAACCTCACACCCGAGACTCAACCCTACCAAAAAGATTGGTACTGATCTGAAATACTTTGGTGGATAAGTTTGGTGGCTGTAGGGAGGTAGTATATGAGATGCAGAAATTATGTATCAATGGAATCTTATCTTTACAGAAAGTTTATGAGCTACTGCGAGTCAAGAACATTAGACGATCATGGATGTCATTTATCTGAAAACAATACATATCGCCAAAATGCTCCTTCATTGCATAGCTTAGTCTTCGAAATAGATTGCCAACAAAGGATAACTTGTTATTCGTGGAGATAGACTGAACCTGCAAATTTTGTAATGCTAAACCAGAAAATGTTGACCATATGTTCTTTCATTGTCCTTTTACAGGTGAAGTTTGAAATGCTATCCAGAGATTGCTGAAATTGACACGAGCCATGTCTACATTATCTAGTGCCATCAAGTAGATTCAAAAAGATTACACTGGAGCGCGTCTTAAAAGCAAAGCCACACGACTGGCATTCATGTGTATCATATATACGGTATGGAAGACCAGGAATGCTATTCAATTAGATTTTGCTTCTGTTACGAGTTTTGATGTAGTTTCTAAGATAAAAATTGTAATGTATAAGATCTTGTATAGGTTGTACCCTACGGAACTAATTACCATTTGATATTTTGGATGTATAGATGATATTGATATTATGATTACAAACTTTGGTCGGAGTATGGCCCAAGGACCGTGCACATATTTTTTATTCAATATATTTACCTTTCATCAAAAAAAAAATTCCACCATTTGGCAAGCCATTTAAAACCTTATTAAGGGAGTTTGATCATTTTCGAATTTTTAATAGATCAACGATATTAATTTAAGAAAATATCAAACCTAAAAAGAAGACTGAAAACAAGAAAGATTGGACTCTAAAACTTAAAAAATCAAAATATTTCAATCATTCTTTTTCGGAAAATTTCTATAAAGCACAACTAAACACTTATATAAATGACACTTTAGTATATGTCCAAAAAACAATTTAGCTAATGTTGAGAAAAAGATTGGAAAAGTTTTAAGTTTAAGACTTAATTTTTCCCAATTATATAAGGGCAATGGTTTAATATTATGTTGGAAAGCACATAAGATCTCTATGTAATGTGTGACGTGAAATGAACTCATGTCTAATCAGAGTTTCTGGGATTAAATATACCAAATAACTTTCTTGCACCTTTAATAGATTGGCCTCTGCGTAAGCTATACATGAGGAATAAACATCACATTCTCTCCATATAGATTTCCAGTTCTTAGCTCTCTCACATCATATTTACCGCATCCAATCATCATCAGATTATTAGTTTAACTGTAACTGTAATGGTTAGACTGACAGGTAAGAACCTGTCTTTTAAGATGATCAGAATTCCTCAATCATGCTCAAAGACATGATCGCAATCATTATGGAAGACTTTCCAGTTATTTCAAATCGTTCGACAGTAATATTTCAATTCAAAGGGCCCCAATGTAAGATTCGCGTCAGTTATTTCAAATAGTTCGACAGTAATATTTCAATTCATAGGGCCCCAACGTAAGATTAGATATAAATGAGGATATTAATTTATTAACAAATTATTATTATTAAAAAATATGAATTTAATTTTATCGTTTATACTAAATTATACGTCAAACTGTAATATTTTAAAGTATTTTAAAAGATAC